>ML847547.1:0-11780 GCA_009831015.1 Picea engelmannii | reverse complement strand
AAAATTAATTTATGTTTATATGTTTTTTTTATTTTGGTAATAAAACAAAACCAGCAAAAAAAAATGGAATTTTCAGTAGGCAATTGGAGCCGTCATGGAAATCCTTCACAACATAAGTCTAGTCCTTGCTGACCATTTTCCATCGACCCTAACCATCAAGGAGAGAGAGAACGTATCATTTTTCTCTAAATGATTTCCATGCCATCACCCATCAACGGACCATTCCATCAGCTCCACCTTCTACAAAGAGGAAAGTCACACTCACTGGAGCTTGAAATGCCCATCTCCGAAGTGCTTCACGAAACTGAGTCAATGCCCCTTGTCTCCTTATCCACGTACTCCTACTTTGACATCAAGGATAGATTTTTTTTCCTTCTCCGCTCTATGATCAGACTACCCTCTTTACTTCAAGTAGCTATGGAGGCAAAGAATCTAGGGCTCGTGAAGATCATCAGGAAGCACAGGTATCATGTTTTTAAATTTTGATAAGTCTAAGAGCCCGTTGGAGTCGAAATCATATGCACATATCATCCTCTAACATTTTTCCAACTCTTCCTCCTTCATGAATCCCAAATTACACAGCACCTATTGAAGCTCCATGGAGGAGATGAATCTGTCATTATTCATATCGTAGACTTTGAAAGCCTCCATCAAATCATCGCACTCATCATCGCTGAGTAATTCATCCAATATAGACTAGATAGGTCAATGTTAAGATCAGATCTAGAGAAAATGTATCCCAATCAATCCGACGTTGATAACACTCAGGATCTGTGTGCCCTCCAAATTGTTTCATGTTCACAGGCATTGACCTGCCATTGTTTTTCAAGCAAATCCCACTCGATTAGCAAACACGACATCATACCTTCCTATGGTTCTTACGTGCAATTCTATGTTGGCGCACTGGGAATAATATTGCTAATGTAATAAATAAAAAATCAATGTGGATTACCAACAGAACAAAACGCCAATCACAGTTAGAATCACAACTATAATTATCTCATATTTAAAATTCAGATGTGTTGGCTTCGAAATATAGATGTGGGCGGCTTCTAATGACCAGATATAAATGGAAATTAATCTTGCAACCTCTGGCAGAAAAATATCTGAATTCCATTGAACATACAAGTGGATTCCATATCGTCGAAATTGCATTAATTGATATTCATTCATTGTTGGAGCTCGTGATCACTAAAAATAAGTAACTGCCTCCATCTATCTCAGTTTGTGTTAATGGATAGTTATCAGAGAACTCACACATAGACATAGGATGTTGAGATTCCTTCTTAGGCTTAGTGTCATAATTATATGTTATGGTTTTGGACTTCCACTCTGCGGCATTCATCTTTTTGCTTGACACTTTCTTTGTATTTTTTTTTATCTATAGAAAAAGTGAATATAGCAAATATGATCATAATGAAGGCCATAAAAAAATGTTGTGATCTTCACAATGATACCCTGGGTTGTTTTAAGATCATCTATAGGTAGGAATATACCTTTAGATGCCGGCAAATTTTCTCCATAAACCTTTCATTTCCAACCAATATGACTGGAATTTTAGACAGGCAAAACAAATGAGACTGGGGAGAGCACCGCTAGCTTCAATAAGTTGTCATCAATGAATGTACCACGTAGACAAAAGGAAATTTACCCCATCCACAAAGCATCAAATACTGGGCACAGAGGTAGAGGTAGTTATATGGGAAATATTTGGCTTGGTATAACAGATTTAGATCTTGGCTCTTCGTGAATTTGCAAATTGCTTATTTGTTCGATCAAGATTATGCGGTGGTTTATGTGCATTCATGATATTTTGTTTGCTTGCAGGGTTATTTCCAGACATCTTACAGGGTAAGGGGCGAGAGCAAGAACATGGCGTGCAAACCAAAAAATAAACCAGGCCAAAGTTTGTTGCGTGAGAGTTATATGTCACCTGCCTCTTATCTTGCATAAATTGTAGACCTTCTTATTCATTTTATTTTAATATTTTTTTCTAATGTACTTACTGTTTTATTGTTTGATTTGCACATAGAAGCATGCGCAAATTTTTATTTATGTATTTATCTTAAAAAAATAAAAAATGATTTCGCAAACTTATTACAAATTTGTGAGCAAATGGAAACAAATCATAGACGGAAAATAGATTAGGCAATTTTTCCATCAATTAATTAATCTTCCTGAAATCAATCAGTCGTCCTACTTTATTATCCTTGGGGTCGCACAAAGCGTGGAGGAGAGCATACTTATTCTAACAAATAAAAAAAACTTAAAAATAAAATCCTACCTACACTACGCTAATTAAAAATGAGAGATTAGTTACGGGTAGTCAAATAGCCAATGTAGCCATGCACGCAATAGTAATAAGAATATGTTGGCTTTCAATTTCGCAAATGAAAATCAGAAATATATATGAACGTGTGAAATTAGTTGTTGAAACTGTGAATTAAAAAAATAAAAAGAAAAACTAAATGGATCTAACCTAGTGTTGGGGCTCACAAATGTCATATTTTCATTCACCTTTCCCTTCATCATTCTTCACATTTCATCACCCCGTTAACCTTTCATGATATCATTTTCATAAATATACTTGGTTTCACCTTATTATTCTCCACTTTATTCATTTTAGTATTAAAAGGGAATTTGTGATTAAATGTTAGAAAATCGACATGTTTTCATATATATCTCAAAAATGTGTGAGCTTTGTAATGTTTAGGAATATGAGAAGGATTAATTCAAAAGGACTTCTTGAATACTTCCTCCACCATTTCAAGATTTGACGAGATGATTCAAGCCCATTCCAAGGATAATATCATGGAGATTTGGTTGGAATATCTTATCCAAGATGTATGAGAGATATGTGTGAGGATTTGAAGGGATCATATTTTGTAATAATGGGAAAATAGTTGAGAGAATAGTGGATCTGTAATTATGAGATGGTTATTTTATCTTCAAGGCTCTCATGTATAAAAGAGATGTTGGTTGTGGAGCCTGATTATCTTCCTAATTTAGAGGTCTTTTACTTTTAGCCGTGTTTATACCCCATGAAGTATTTACACCCAAGAAGTATGTACACTCTTCCACGCGGGGGAGTGCAAAGGGGGGATACCCCCTCTGCAGGGTTCGGGGGGGCTATCCCCCCGGTTAGGGGGTCTGGGGGCAAGCGGGCCCCCAGCGGGGGTTCGGGGGTGAAGCCCCCGAAGCAAAAATTTCCTTGTAAAAGTATATTGTAATTTCATTGTAAATATGGACCATTCATTATAAGGTCACAGATCTAACGATAGAGATTATGTTAGGGTTTTTTTCCCTAGAAGGCAACCCTCTTTTATGAGGGAAATGTATTGTAGCTATGTATGTTCGCGAGTATTGTATTCTGAGAGAGGAGACTGTGAGAGAAAGAAGAGGAAGTTACAGCGGGTTTTGTTGTAGGTTGTATCCCTTCATTTTGTTGGATAATAATAAGGAAATGACCTGCAATTTCTCTGGTGGACGTAGCCCACACTAGGTGAACCACGTAAATCTGTGTCTCTCTTGTATTTTGTATCTTCTATGTTTTGTTTCCGCATTTGTTTTATTTTATTGCTCCGCGGTCCTGTTTTTTCTAACAAGAGAGTGCTCTCTCTTCATGAGGGAGGAGTAGTGGTAGTAATAAGTCAATAATAATTTCGTAGTCATTGAGTAGTAATCCTTAGGATTTGAAAGAGAAAGGGATTCTTAGCTTTGATTCATAGTTTTGGTTTTCTTGCTTTCATTATTTTGTTATGAAGATTGATTTGATTATTGTAATGTAAGATTGCTTCATTGGCGTGAGATCACATATGTTGTTGTGTCATTCAACTCTTCACATGTTGTATTTTCTTTTCCTTCATGTAGTTCTCCATTCCTAGATTAGTTTCATTTACACAATTTCATTTCAGTCGTAGGTTGTAGTAATTCAATTCCAAGTCGTGTGTTTCAATTTCCTGCATTAGATTAATGATTCAATTTCATTCGTATGTTGTAGCAATTCAATTCCAAGTCATGTGTTTCAATTTCCTGCATTAGATTAATGATTCAATTTCATTCCTAGCTTAAACATTAGATTATATTAGTCCCACTTCAATATTTCATATACTTTGTGTGTGGTTCATAATTTTACGAACCTCGGATTGACAAATTAGATAGTTGGGAAAGTACTACAATGCAATTAATTCAACATTAGTTCGGTCCAATATAACAACTGTCGTTCCCTTGTTACAATTGTTGTTCCCTTTCTAGGAAGTGTCGTTCATTTGAATAGAACAACTGTCGTTCCCTTTACGATTGTTGTTCCTTTACAGGTGTTTCATCTCTGGAGGATGAGGTATTGAAAATGGAAGGTAAGAACCTACGTAGGCAACAAGTAAAATACGTGTGCCAGTGCCTACCTTTGGCTAATGCATAGAGGTTTTTTTTAGGACATATTTAGATCCCAACAGTAAGAAAACTGACTTAGATTAATCAAGAAGTCCCAAATCAAGTACATAACCAAAAAACCAGTGTTCTTCATCAAAATATTACAATAGCAGGGAGCCTAGATCAACCATTCGACCTTAACAAAATACTAAAATTGCCTATATATAATCAGAAATGTTGCAACCACCGGGAGCGTGATTGAACCTATTCATTTAAAGCTTTGCGTATGAGCAGTCTTATTCCAGACTTTGCATGTATCCCTTTGTCAAACACAAGCTCAGATCGACATGGGTCTATAGGAAAATATGTCCATAAGGGGCCTCGAGCTGATAGCTTTGACCTTTGCGTCAGGGCCTCCATGCCTTCTGTTTATGGAGTGAGCCTAGGTTTCAACTATCGGACTGCATCCATTAACTGATATCTCCTCGCGATCGAGACTAGACCAGGTAACTAGGGGATGGCCACTTGCTGCGATTAAACAAGATGTTGAATGAGCATGTGAATTCAGGGCCATGGGTCTACACAAGATCTGTGACTGGGAAAGTCCTGCCATTTTCAGTGATGCCGCTGAAATTTATCCTTCCACCAATTCTGAGATACATTACACTTCCCATGGATACGATGCCAAATTTGGCATTTTAAAATCCTTGGACACAGAGCAGAGGATGAGTGCCCTGTGACTTTGACCTCACTCTAATATAACCTCGGGATGTGACCTGATGCTTATCCCATATGATGCTTCAGGATTTCACACTTTAGGAGTCTTCACATCATTTGTCTCCATATTTCCCAATACCCGAGTCAGAGAAATCACCTTTCTCGGACCAATGATCAGATCTGCTTCGCAATCTACGGCTGTGATTGCTTCTTCGGGACTACAAATCAGCCATCTCCATGCGATGGGTTCCAACCTTTCCTTCTGGACCCGCCTTCCATATGACCTTGGGTTGTGACCCTTGGCCCAACCTCCAAGTTCTTTACGAACTCGCATTGCAAGAAACTTGTGCATTTATCCCAACAAACCTCTAATTCGCGAAACTGTGAATCCGTTGATCTATAGCCACGTGCCCTTCTGGATCAGACGGTCCAGTTTTACTTCTCATTTCATGCTTAGGAACCTTGGGACTTCAGTACTTCGACACTTCTCATTTCAAAACTCCATAATCTCATTCTCGTGAACCTTTGGATCGGCTACCACCTGTCCCCGTAAGATCGTACAGCTCCTGCTTATTTCGAGCTTCGAGACTTCGGACCATTAACGAACAACTTTAACAATATTTCGAACTTCCAATTCCCACGATACATTTTCACCATTGATCTCTCCCAATGAGATCTAAGGCCCATATTTAATCTTTGCTCGACATTTATTTTCCTGATTAGATCTCCATCGTTGAAAGATAAAGTTGTTTGCTTTCTTTTTTAGATTCCAAAACAGACTGCTCTGAACATTGCGCTTTGACATTTCTTGTGAAGACCACAAACCTGGATGACCTGCTGCCCTTGACAACTATATGTGATAACATTTGGCTCCATAGGGGATGGCATGCTCCCTGCGAGCTGCCAAGAATGCGCAGTTCCACTGCGTTGTTGTTGGGCTATGGAGTCGAGCTCAAAACTCACATTAGAAAACAGGGAAATATCTACACTAGCCTACTAAAATGAAAACAAACACATGGGCTCTAGAAGGAGCTTATTTATATACAATCCTAGGCTAACTAATTTTTACAAAGCGGTAGGTGAAAGAAAACTTCCACCATAGCCACCCAGACTATCTAGTAATATAATTCTTCTTTTTACTGTAAATGATCCACAGCAGGTAAAGGAAGCATGACATCATAAAAAAAACACGTCTTGGAACACTGACAATACCCCTAAATGATGATAAGATGGAAAATTTTGCAGGCTCCAATGCTTTTGGAAAACACAGCTCCATATATAACTCCACAGGGTCACAACATTTATAATTTGGAAAGCTCAACTGGTAAGAAATTAACCCATGTCCTTCATTGTTGCTCTCTCGTCATTCGATGTTCTCAGATTGTACAGGTGAGTAGAGGACTGATGCAAGGCGGTTTATCCCAGGTGATATTTTCTCATTTATAGGTTCTGGACAAGAGATAAACTACCCATTTAACTCCTCCTTGTCTCCTTCATGGCTCTCCAAATGATCTTATTCATAATCATGATAAACATGAACCATGGAAAATCTCTTCTCTTCGTCATCTTCAATGGGATATTCATCAAAATTTGGGTGCTCTTGGTTAGTACTTGAAATCACTTCTTCATCATAAGAAGGGATGCCAAAAACATCTGTTTCTAGGACCGGAATATCCTCTACATCTCCTTCATAAGAGAAGTGCACACGATTTGCCTCCAATTTTTCCATTTTTGCAGAAAGTGCTTTTACCAGTTTCACCAACTCATCTGAGTTATACCCCTCCTCCTCACAGCTTTCGCAAGAACGAACTATTTTCTGAACACCGTCTCTATACTCCTCACAACAATTATGACAGATTAACTCAGAGGAATAATACCTTTGACACTGAGCATTGAAAGCTGCATGAAACTGCTCCAGGGAGGAGATGCTAGCAGGGGGCAAGGAGTGATACCACTCATGAGCATCTCCCGCTAATGAGAACATGAACATCTTCAATAATACATCCTCATGATGTATCTCCCACTGATTCATGAGCTCATGAAACTCATGGAGATGCTCGGTAGGGTTTTCATATTTATGTTCTCTAAATATGGGCAAACAATCACCCCACTCATTGATAGTAGGAACAACATTTGGAAAACCAGGAACATCAGAGAAATTAAAAGGAGCAAACCTCCGAGCCAAGATCTTTTCCATTTCAAAATAGTGGATTCACCACTGGATTATTTAGTCATGGAGTCGCCAGGTGAATGATATGCAGTCTGAATGTGTCTGGTATTTGTTCACCATTAAAGGCCAGATCTGAGCGTTGGCGTTCTCCCAAGGAGATTTCCAATCTAGGACAGCAGCTAAAATCCTTCTTGAGAAAGATTTCCTTTCTTGATAATCTTCTCTGGGTATAATTTAGGTGTAGCTAGAGGTGGTTGTGGAGTAGACCTCGTGTGTCTGTCTTTCGGAGCCACAATTGAAACAATGGAGTCGCCAAGTGCAAGTTGCAATCTTCAATGGTTCTGATACCTGATGCACCTTCAAAATCAGAAGTTGTTTGTCATTCTATCACAGGGAATGTCTTCAATTTGTCCCCAACAATGGCACCAGAAATGTTAGCACTAGAAGTCACCTTCAAACTGCATAGAAGGTAAACCCAGTACCCATCATTTTATGTGAGTGTAATTGAGTTTTAAGAGGTCAAATGGAGAAGACTCAATGATAATAACGTTCTAACTCAGAAATCCGGACTAGCATGCACAAGCAATTGAGGTCTAGAATCAAATTCAGTTAGTAAGTTGGAGTAAAGGTGAATAGAGTGAAGACTTTGGTGAGGAGAGTGTAGAGGTATGTCATGAACATCAGGTCTTCCAGCAGCCTAAGGAGGAAAAACTTGAACGCAATATTCTCTTGAATTCAAATCTCAAATAAACTGAAAGAAATTATAACAACATTATAATCAAACATTCATCATAATACAGTTACAACACTTCATGTGAATCAGTCATTCATGAACTCTCTTAGTATCAGAGGAAAATACGATGGGGTAAGAAAACTAACTTAGATTAATCAAGAAGTCTCAAACCAAGTACATATCCAGAGAACCAGTGTTCTTCATCAAAATATTACAATAGCAAGGATCCTAGCTCAACCATTCGACCCTAACAAAATACTAAAACTACATGTATATACTCAGAAATGTTGCAACCACTGGGAGCGTGATCGAACCTCTGCATTTAAAGCTTTGTGTCTGAGCAGTGTTATTCTAGAATGTCCATGTATCCCTTTGTCATAAGCGATCTCAAATCAGCATGGGTCTATAGGAAAATCTATCCACAAGGGGCCTCGAGCTGATAGCTTTGACCTTTACGTCGGGGCCTCCATGACTTCTATTTATGGAGTGAGCCCAAGTTTCAACTATCAGCCTGTGTCCATTAACTGATATCTCCTTGGGATCAAGACCAGGCCAGGTAACTAGGGGATGGCCACTTGTTGCGATTAAACATGATGTTGAATGAGCATGTAAATTCAGGGCCATGGGTATGCACGAGATCTGTGACTGGGAAAGTCCTGCCATTTTCAGTGCCACCTTTGAAATTTATCCGTCCACCAATTCTAGGATACATTAGACTTCGCATGGAGACAATGCCAAATTTGGTGTTTTAAGAGCCTTTGATGCAGAGTAGAGGATGAGCGCCCTGTGACTTTGGCCTCACTCCAATATGACCTCGGGCTGTGACCTGACGCTTATCCCATATGATGCTTTGGGATTTTGCGCTTTGGGATTCTTCACATCATTTGTCTCCAGATTTCCCAATACCCAAGTCGGTGAAATCACCTTGCTCAGACAAATGGTCAGATATGCTTTGGGATCGACGAATGCGATTGCTTCTTCGGGACTCTGAATCGACCATCTCCATGCAATGGGCACCAACCTTTCCTTTTGGAACCACCTTCCATATGACCTTGGGTTGTGACCCTGGGCCCACCCTCTGAGTGCTTCGTGAACTCGCACTACAGGAAACTTGTGCATTGCTCCCAGCAAAGCTCCGATTCATGAAAATCTGAATCCTTTGATCTATCGCCATGTGCCCTTCTAGATCAGATGGTCCAGCTTTACTTCACATTTCGCACTTCAGGACCCCGAGACTTCAGTACTTCGGCACTTCTCATTTCAAAAATCCCAAAGCTCATTCCTGCGAACCTTCGGATCGACTACCACCTATCCCCCTAAGATCGGATGGCTCATGTGTATTTCGGGCTTTGGGACTTCAAACCATTGACGAACAACTTTAACAATATTTCTAACTTCTAATTTATTGCGATAAATTTCCACCATTGATCTCTCCCAATGAGATATACGACCCATATTTAATCTTTGCTCGACCTTTATTTTCCTGATTGGATCTCCACCGTTGAAATATAAACTTGTCTTCTTGCTTGATTTGAGTCTAAAACAGACTTCTCTGAACGTTGCGCTTTGACGTTTCTTTTGCAGACCACGAACCTGGATGACTTGCTTCCCTTGACAACTATATGTGATAACACCACCGAGTATCCTATTGACCCTATTTGTATTAGGACGGGTGGAGGTATTTCCCATCGTTAATCCTCTGAAACCTAGAGTCATGGGAGGGTTGTGTGAAGCCATGGTCCCCTAGAGATGTGATGGTGATTGTCAGTTTCCTACTAAGGAATCTTGGTCAAGATAGATGACACTTCAACTTACAGGTTCTATCTAGAGTTAGGTCAATATAGTTGATGCTCCAACTTAGTCCAATAGAGGAAAGGATAAGATGTGGAAAATGGAAGTAGGGTGGGGAGGAAGGATGCTCTTATGTTAGTTGAGAATATCGATTGGGGATTATATGTGCCACTATTTTTTACTCGCTTGGTTCCTACCATGTTTAAAACCCTATTTTTTATTCTCTTTTGATATTGTAAGTGTGATAATCAATTATTGATGAATCATTGTAATTTTATTCATTGAGATTATTGAATGATGCATTTATTTGATATGTTGGCATGCATGCCTTGGTGTGATCATATAGAACTATGAACTAGAGGCAATGAATTTTTATCATTAGTACACACACATGATATGTGTCCGCTAACTACACATACATACCGTACACATGTACACTAGTACAATTAATTGATGTATTAATTATTAAAATATGTTATTAATTATTTAATTGAATGATTTAATGACTATGTAAAGTATATTGCATACATAAATCTAGTAGAATTATATACCTTATTTGACTTTGATTGATGGTTGGTATGATGAATTAAATGAGTATTGTGGGTTGTCATAAATTTTCATGAAACGTTTCAAGATGCATTTGAAATCTAGCATAAGAAAAAAGACTTTGCATTCTATTTATTGTTATTTTATGTAAGTCATTTATATTTTAGGTTTATTTTCACTTTTCCAAAAAATCTAGATGAGGGAGGTTGATGACTAATAATGAGGGTGGTTGAGGAGACTTGGAGTAGGGGGTATGGAAACTTGATAAATAGGAAGAAGAAGTGGTGTTGAAGGGGGGAAGAGGTTTGATATTGTGGGGAGTATGGATAATATTGGAAGATAAATTTCTTGTCATAGTCATCTTAGAGCATATGTACTTTGTTGTTCTTTGAGTGACAGGCACGGAGGGATAATAAATCGAAAGGTTTATTGGAGCTAGGGAGCCAACTAGGCCCCTAGTTAGTTGGGAGGATAATTTTGTTGTTTCACTCTTGGAAAATGGGAAAAAAATACTTGGAAGCATCTTACTACTACTGGTAGGATTGGATTACAAATGATCAACTTGAATAGGCTAGGGAGGAGGTATTTTCTTAGTACGTATTTGGTATGTTTCTATTAATCCATTTATATAGTAAAAGTTTGTTACATCAAATATTTTAATGCTTGTGTGTATAAGTTAGCATATATTTTTTCATAGAATCCTAGGGAGAGTTGTTACACATGGTGGTCCCAATTGGTTATACTATTCCACAAAATCCAATCAAATTGTTGGACAATTATCTCCTTAGGGTAGTTGTTACAACCTTATTTTCCATCATAAGGACACATGGAGGACCCATTGATGTTTTCCTACTGAGGCGCACTCTTTTGTCTTAGATTTTACTTATTTTGAGGGAGGTCACACTCTGTTATCCTAGAAAAGTGAGACCCACCACGGGATGCATAGTTGAAAGAACATGACCGATCATTGGCTATGCTACTTACAACCCCCTATAAACTTCTAGATTTGATGAGTTGTGAGGAGATCAATATTGGGTGAGTTGTTTCCCTCATGATATGAGCTTGGAAACTCCCAATACATTTAGGGTTCATTGATTTCTATAGATCTAGAAGCATACCCTAGCCTCCTCCGTCAATCTATATAAATAAGGAATTCCAAGGGTAAGAGGAAGAAGAATCTACATTAGAATTGTGCTGTGGAAATTCCAAAGGAGATATTCTACATGATTTGGTCTTCATATCAAGTCAACCTTGCTTGTGTGAGGGCTAAGAAGGAGCTAGAGTAAGGGACAAGGAGGAATTCAGTCATGTATCAAGGAAATTTCATGGTTGATGTACATTTTCTCCATTATTAATATAGATCTACTTGGTTTTTCCCTTCCAATGATGTTGTATTCATTCATAGATGATAGATATGTTCTTTCCTTGAGTAGATCAGAGTAGATCTAGACT
>WSFP011354036.1:0-34592 GCA_009831015.1 Picea engelmannii | reverse complement strand
TCAATGTAGTGAGAACAACTTCCTAAGCTCATATTAAATCCCAGGGCTTGATGAACAAATGGAAGGATGTGCTTTACCCAAGGGTGACTCATTGTGCTACCAATACAAAGAAAATACTTTTCCCTTCCTCTTTTTGGGGTATATTTGATTTTTTTGTCTTTTTCAATAATTTTGGAAAAAGAATAAAAGAGTGCTACGTTACAAAGGAGGAATGAGTGTTGCAAAAATATGAGTTTGAGGTGCAAGGAAAAGAATGATGTTCAAAGCAAGGACACTTGGAAAAAAATCCCTCCTGGGGCCAAAGGTGTCAAGACGTAGAGGTGAAGTGCTACAGGGCTTGTGTATAAGGCATGCTTCAGATGGTTCAGTTGAGAGAAACATGGAGCCAACATTAGACCAAATATGCATGTATGCAAATGTGATTAATAAGAAACATAATGGTAATGTCCCTCGATGTAAGTTTAATGAGCCCATAGAAGGTAAGCTCGACGGTTTTTCATATTTAGAGAGTTTGAAAAAATGTAAAAGGAGACTCCATTGGGATACCTTTTTCGAAGGTAGTTTAGTCGATTTGAAAAAGGGGTAAACTAGCACTGACAAGACGTCTATTCAAAACCATTTTAGTGAGTTTGATAAAGACAAGATCACTCGGCGATTTTTTCATTTTTAAGGAGTCTGAAAAAATCTTAACTATGGACTCTGTTCGGAATGTTCTTCTGGACCATTTTAATGAGTGTGAAAGAATAAGGTCACTTGACAATCTTTTCAATTTTAGGGAGTCTGAAAAGAGTTTAACTATGGACTCTGTGGGGGTTTCTTTTTCATAAATTTAGTCCCTTAAGATCGAAAAAGAGTTAAAATTATACCTGAGGGTACTCTTCTAGAGATCCGAGGCCTTTAGAGTATACCTTTGTTCATACAGTTGACCGTCTGGACCGAAAAAGGGGTAAAATATCATTGGAAAGATGTGACTTCAAATTTCAGTTTAACGAGCATGAAAGGCCACAAGATCACTCGAAAATATTTTCATGTTTAAAGGGTTTGAAAAGGGCTTAAAAGAAGACCCGTATGGGGCTATGAATCATATATGAAACTGGTTCAGATAGAGCCTACTGCTAGGCTCAGACTAAGAGTCTCTTCGATAGTCAACTTGAGAAGTCTCCCATAAGGGAAGAAAACACAAACCATAGTGTAAGTCCTCCCACGGTATAGAATCTATAGTCATGGCTTCAAGGATAGCCTCATCTGAAGGCAATTCAAAATCTGAGAAATCATGCAAGCGAGGGTCGACAGTCCCAAAGGGTGAAGTAAACTGACCATATTCCATATGACGATGGAGGCTCTGGCTAAGACTGGTGAAGTCTATCAACGAAGAATCACAAGCACAAGGGCTTGAGGATCTACAAACAATGAGATCAGACTCAGAAGGAGACTCAAGATTACTTGGACCAAGAGGGGGAAGCAAGGACTCCCATGCCCCCACTAGGTAAACCAAAGGATCAATTGTTGAGACCAAGGCTTTAGGAAGGAAAACATGATTTCACAGGTTCCTTCTCAGAAGCAATTGAAAATCGAGGATAAGATGCCACATAATTAACCCGTGGCGAGGTAGAGTCTACACGAACGCTAGGAACATATAAAGGGGTAGTCTGAAATAATGTCAAATTAGGATGGTGATTATTAGATTCCATATTGTTGATAATGACAATGCTTCCATTGTGAGGGAAATGCATCACATGAAAGAGCGTAGACACCACAACATTCATAGCATATACATAATCATGCCCAAGAAGCATATTGAAATCTAACGGGCCTTGCACCACTATAACATCAACAAGGACAGTCTTCCCACCTAAAGATATAGGTAATTGAGGAAGAACCCCCAGATATTCACTAGGACGTCTGTCAAAAGCCAATTACTCATGCGAAGAAGACACAAGCTCGAGAGATCCCAAGACTTTCCAAACCAAGGAGGATAAAATACTTGTGGAAGCTCCTTCATCCACAATACATCGATACATGTTTGTTGAATTAACTTCAACCCTTATTTGAAAAGGTGCATAAGAAGGAAGATGAGGCTCAACAAGATCATTCCAATCAAAGGAAACCATACTAGGGCTTGGAGGGGGTGTACTCAGAACGAGTGGAATGCCCCCTTGTTCTGAAAGTACTAAACTAGAAATGCTAAAAACATAGTCGGTAGACACTTCATTCCCCAAGAGAGGAGTGGGATCAGCCGAAGACTGCATCGACGTGACCACTTTCTCAACCAATGGCTGCATAGGCTGAGAGACTACATGGTCTAAAGGCACCTCACCCCTCAAAATAGGAGTGGGATCAGCCGACGACTGCATCGGCATGACCACTTTCTCAACCAATGGTTGCATAGGCTAAGAGACTACATGGTCTAAAGGCACCTCACCCCTCAAAATAGGAGTGGGATCAACTGATGACTGCATCGACATGATCACTTTCTCAACCAATGTTTGAATAGGATGAGAGACTACAAGGTCTAAAGGCACCTCAGCCCTCAAAAGAAGAGTGGGATCATCTGATGACTGCATCGACGTGACCGCTTTCTCAACCAATGGATGAATAGAATGTGAGGAAACCTCATAAGGCTTAGAATCAGAAGAGATTGCAGACAGGGACTGCAATATTTGTACCTCTGGAATGCCAGGGCACAAATGAGCAAGGTGATCTCTCTTGCAAAGCTTACAAGGGAACTTAGGCTTACGTCCTATCCATATAGGTTTCTCAACAAAATCGATGCCCCCAACATGAATAGAAGTGGCTAGTTGCACATCTCCAACATGAATTGCAGAGGCTGGTGATGGGTCGATAACTTGACTTGCATAGGCTACAGAGCTATTACCAGTATGACTAGCAGTGACTAGACTCTTTCCCCCAGCATGACTTGCAGAGGGTGGGTGATTTCCTCCAGCATAACTTGTAGAGGCTGGGTGCTAGTCTTCAAAATGACTTGAAGAGGTTTTCTACCTATCTCCAACATGAATCATAGAGGTTGGTGATTTCTTCTTCCTATTCTTTCTCTTTCTATTTCGTTTATACTTCCGGTTACTAGTAATTGTACTTTCACCAGAGGCGGGAGAAGGAGGAGGAGAATACTTTGCTGATGAAGAAACATCAATAGGGTGCTCATGACTTAAAGTTCTTAACTAAGAAGCGTCAAGAGAATTCGGGACATTTGGAATGGTACCCAACCAAACTGGTAGTCCCACATTCAACCCAGGAATGTACTAAGTGGCCATCAAAGGAACACCAACATTTCCGAAGAAATGAAAATCACAAGAATCCCCTTGCGAAGGGGTTCCTTGGTTGGTATCGTCGGGAACTTTAGCCATGAATATCTTATGCAAAGGTTCTCCCCTTGTAGGATCGTTCAAATCCGTAAAAATCTCACACACTGCCTCTGAAGAACCAATGTTATCAAAACAACGCCTATAAAGAGGCAGCTCCATGTTTCTAAGCGAAAGACTGAAAAGTCCTTTCAACTGGCGTAGTGGGTGGTATACCACCCTAGGTCAGAGACCCAAATCCATGAATGACTAACTCACTATGGAAAACTAGGGAGCACAAAGCACAAACTAAAATTTCCTAAAGGAAAATCAAGCAAACGACTAACTATTTAGAAGAACAGTTACACCAACCAACACTATAGAAACTTACCGGTGCAAGTGAAACTCGAATACAGAAGAAACCTTCGGGTATACTTTGCAAAGAGTGGCCCGATGTCTACCCTAGGTACTATGGTATACCCCCACGGTCACCTGTGTAAGTCCCTAAAATAAAGGCAACTAGGTTTCCAGCTCGTGAACAATCACCAAGCGGGTACAGTCGACAGTCGGGTGGACCGTAATGAGTAGGGTATCAAGCCCAAAACCTGTCAAGGGTATCGAAAGAAAGTGGTCCGGAAGACAACTGAGGACCTCAAATGGATTCGAGACCCAAGAAGCTCCATGGAAAATTAAATAGACATAATCCCAAAACAAGCCCTCTATATGCATTCCCCATTACACTTGGTTCGGCTTTGGAGGGGTTATCTCCTCTACCTTTCCGCACATGAACTCATGTTTAGCCCTTGTGTTAGAGGGGGGTCCTAGATAAATTTCATGATACTGGACTTTTAACACTCCCTAGCATGGAATCGTATGTTTTTTTTATATCCTTGAAGAGTTTCCTCTCCAACCTAAATCAAGGCTCTAGCCTAATCTAGTTGATGGACCCTACAAACATAAAGTCTAGTAAATTTTAAGTAGCGTTCTTTTTACTGGCTTGATTTACTCAAAAGGGTATGATAGTGAAACTGATGTTGTTAAGACTCTTGCAGAAAAAAGAAATGATAAGAACATTAGCAAAGAAGGATTATCTTTCTTATTTTTCTTTTGAAATGCTTTTAAGATGAGAAGAAAACACAACACTATGCTAATTTCTTTTTCTTTTTCAAATAACAATGCAAGGAAAATGCCAAGAAAGAAAGAGAACTAACAAGCTATTTGTTTTTTTTTATATTTTCTTCCAATCAAAGTATAAGTAACAAAATATTCTAAAATAAACTGATGAATGCACGATTCATGTTCCCCCCGGCCATGAGGGGGATTTTTTTTTCAAAATGCAACTCATTTTTCTTAAAATTTCAAGCTAAAAATAAGTTAAAAAAGCTAAGAAACAGAAGAAATATTTTAATGAAAAAGAAAGCTATGATGTAATCAGACCTATGTTTCTGACTGCTATGACAAAGACCAAGATTAAATCAAGGCAATCCCTGAGAGGTATAACTCTTGATAAGGAAGAGGATGACTGCCTCTCCTTGAACAAAAATTTTCTCAACATGCACGCTACTGACAGTTCAACAACCAGCGTGTGCATGCAATATGTGTAAGGTCAGAGTGTGTGTACACGCATGCAGACCTTATACAGGTCGTGTGTACCTTTGCAATTCTTCAAAAATGAAAAAAAAAATAAGCAATCAAACACTGGCAGAGACTACTGGTATTGAGAACCAGAGTCCCTTGAAGACTCAACAACTTACTTTGACAAAAAAGAAAAACAATTCAAGGAAAATTTCATAGAACAAAACCAATCTGATGTGAAACCTAAGCTATAAAAATGAAAACAAAGAGCCCAAAATGAGTTCCAGAAAACCCCTGAGAAGGATCACTTCTGACAGGGAAAAGGATGACTGCCTCTCTAAATAAATAAAAAATTATGAACTCAAACACACAACTGACACTTCATCAACGAGTGTGTGCACATGGGCTGAGTGAAAGTAGGGCGCGTGTACATGGGTGCAGGGCTTATACAGGCCGCATGTACCTCTATGAATTCTCAAAAATAAAAATGCATCTAAGAAAAGAAAGAAGGGAGTATTGGTATGGAAGACCAAAATCCCTACTAGCTCAGACTTTTGCAGAAAATCAGAAAAAAGGTGATGAAACCAATTTAAAAATACCCAAAAAAGTATCCCCAGAAAACCCTAGAGATTCCCCAGTATGGTCTCCAATTCTGTTATGGGTGGGAATCCCTCCTACAGACTTAGCATTGAAGGGCTCTAATCATGCATGCAAAAAATGACCATTTCAAAGGCCTCTACTCTTTCCTATTCTCCCAACACAAAACCCAACATTCATGCAATACGAAGGTGTAAATGAGATTCAGTAACTCTACCTTAAGTCCTTCGTTTGATGTTGATCCCTTTGCTTTCACTTGCTCTTTGATTGCAAGCCTCCTCCCAAAGCTGATCTGCATTCACACATGAACAAACAAAAAGATGCGAACATGCATTTCATATACTAATTGTTGGGTTAGCTATGACAATATCATAAAATAAACATTCAACTTGAACACATGATATGGCGGGACGGGAAAAGTATTCCCTTTTGTATTAATCTTCACAAGAGTAAACTTACAATATGTGGTCGGCACTGCTTCTCGAAACTGGTCTTGGGATCCTCTTCAAATGTCCTCCAACTGCTTTTCTTTATACTTTTCTTTACACAAGGATGGCTAAAGGTTGGGACAAGGGGAATTCTCAATTGGGTATAGTCTCTTTACTATGATTTTCCTCCTTTCAAATGGGACCCTTACCCCTTCTTTTATAGGCTAGAAGGAGCTAGGTATTTGGTTGAATGACCAGCCATGCATGGCCAAAAGGTTTAGATAACTTGCCCAAAGTTGTGTGTTCCATCAACAACTTTCATTATTTCATGCTTTTGTAGGTACACACGGGCTGTATTGGAGCAGCTAGCATGTACACATGTTCAGTAGTGGAACAAGGTGCGTGGGACTTTATGAAGGGGGTTTTTAAGAAGAGTTTTTCAATAGTGTTTTAGCAAAGAAGGAGTCTGAGATGGCCTAATGCCAGGTAAGTATGTTTGGTGTAATTTAGGGTTATTACAACAGACCCTGTTTCTTAGTGGTCGGTTTGGAAATAACGTAGGCAATGTAGGACCTGATATACTTGTTGATATCTTATCGAAGTTTCGGGTAGTAGAAATGTTTTTGCATCATTTCCATTGTCTTTTTAACGCTGAAATGTACTACCACCTGACTATAATGGGATTCCCAAATCAGCTTCGATCGCTCTCTTGATGGAACACATATATGGCCCAAACGACACAACAATCCATCTTAAAGATGGAAATTGGTGACAACTAAGTTTGTGCCCAACATTTGGTAGGTGGTGGTGAAGTCTAAGTCTGTCTCATAGAGTTGGCTCCATCCAAAGGTCTCATGGCAACAAGAGTATAACACTGTGGTGAGTGCTGCGACTGGAGGTTCGTTGAGGAAATAAATGACTCGGTTGGTAATTACTATTTTATACTTGATGTTGAGGTGGAATTGTTGCAAGTATGTGGACCAATTCTGATAGCATTCATTCTGCAATTTATCGTGTGTCTGCATGAATTGCAGTGCCTTATGATCAGTGTGGATGATTGTTTCCTTCCCAAGAATGTAATGTCTCCACTGGCGGCAGACTTTCACAATGGAGTGCATTTCTTTGTCATAAGTAGGGTACTTACAGACAACATCTGATAGTGTCTCACTATTATAGGCCACGGGGTGGCCGTGCTGAGTGAGAACGACACCCACAACATAGTCTGAAGCATTTGTCTCGATCTCAAAGGGTTGTTGCAGGTCCGGTAATGAGAGTACTGGGGTTGAGCACAAGTGTTGTTTCAAATCATCGAATGCCTGTTGTTGGGACATGCCCAACACAAATTTTTCCTTACCACCACTGTTGGTTTGATGTTTTGACTATTTTTCCAATTGCCAAATCCTTTTTGCATATGACAATTATATATTCTATGCTCTCATTCAACCATTTTTAAAGGTATTAACAAGCTTTATGCATCAATTTTCCATGGAATTGCACAAGGTATGTATAATCATCAATTTTGCAGTGGTTTTACGATTAATTCATATTCAATTGATTGATTATGAAGATCTAATGTTCTTGTTTGCTTGCAAAAGGTTGAAATCATGATCCGGTCTTCCATCTAGTCCCTCATCCAGACCTCTGTCTGACACTCGATACGACACTCTATCTGGCACTCAGAGCACACAAGAGTTGGTGGTTAGCACATTGATGGGCTTTAATGGACGAATCAGAGACATGGGTTTTATGCCCACTCGTGCCCTCCAACTATGGATCTCGATGCATCTATGATTGGATAGTTGCAACGACCGCTAAGTGGAGCGCACAATACTATTAAGGAAGATGCTTTTTGTTAAAACAAATTTAATGAAGTTACTATTTTCAGAGAGTGTCGACCCTTCCAGTGGTGGACCTATCAAGCTCTATAATAATATATAAATACCATTGTCTATGCCATGAAGAGGACACAAATTTTATTTTATACACATAAATTATCTCCATCTTGTTGTATACTTAGTTTTTAATGATTAATACCAATGTCGCGTTAACTCAATGACCGCGTTTTCTTGTTGAAGTATTTCCACGACCTTCTGGGGGGCCCACTAGTGGTCTGGCTAGTTTTCTATATCAATATAGATTCACATCTGTATAATTTCCTTCACACTTTTTCAATTTCGAAGTTGCTTGTTTAAATTTCATTCACTGTGTATATCTTTTAATTTAAGATTGCTTGTTCACTGTGTATATCTTTTAATTTCATATTGCTTGTCTAATTCACCTCCCTGTATATCTTCTCTAATTTGCAGACAGGACGTCCATGGTTACTTGTTGATATTTAGATTCTTAACACTTTGTTTGCAAGTTGTATTTCACTTGTGTAGAAGTTGTTTAATTATGTTGTCATGTCTTTTCTCTCTAGCTGTAAATCACTCTGTAGAGTATTAATTTAGATAGTGTTCATTTATTAAATTGTAATTTCAAATACTCTCTGTAGGTTTTCTTAATTTCTTAATTTTGTTTTTAGCATCAACATGATAATATAGAAGTGGATTTTGAGTTATGATTTTCAATAACATCCTAGTTATAATGTCGAGTTATAATTTTCGATGATACCCTAGTTCTAATTTCTAGTTGTGTTTTTCTATGTTATTTTAGTTATGGATTAGAGTTATGATTTATAATTAACATTAGTTATGATTTTGTAGGTTTGCAAGAATTATTGATTCTATACAGATTATTTTCAATGTTGTCTCAGTTATGAATTTGAATTAGGATTTCTAATTAGTTCTAATTATGAGTTTGTAGATTTGCTTGAATTAGTGATTTTGAACAGAGTATTTTCTAGTAATAGTGTGATAGATCAAATGATTAATGTTGAGTCTCTTCTGCACAATGTTTAAAGATCATATGGATTCCAAGAACATCTAATGTTTCTTTTATGATGGCAAAACTTTCTATAGACTGCCTTATCCATACTTTGCATTTCTCTGTAGAAGTTAGCATTGAGTTAATTCCATTTGAATTGTCATTAGTGGTTAGATGAAATTATGATGTCATTCATCACCGTAGACACAATCATCACATTTGAATACTATCACAACACTCTTTCTTTCAGTTAGGTAGATTAGTGTTTATTCTCTGCAAGATAAAAGTAATTGTGATTTTTTTCTTTAAGAATGGAGTTTACTTTGAAAAGTTGTTGTTGAAAGATAACTTGTCTTTATAAACTCACTGTCCACAATTGTATATTAATATGTAAATTTAAAGTAAATCTTTTCATTATTTGAGTTTATTGGCATTAGATTAGGCTAGGCTAGAATAGATTAGAGCTCTAGACCTACACATACAATGCTGGCACCTCAAAGCCTACAAGCCCCAGGTTGACAATTTAATGTCGAAATATATAGCATATATTTCACTCGACAATTTTTGCACCGTTGTCGGGGAGGTGCTAAAGGGATTAGATCTTATGTACGTAGGTTGATTTTAATTACACAACAAGGGGGAGAAGAAACTTTAATACGAGAGGTAATTTGCTTACTTTTCTTAGTTTGTTTACTTTTCTTAGTGTGTTTACTTTCTTGAAATTCACTTTCCTACAAGCGTGTTTATTTTCATACAAAAGTGTGTTTTATATTTCCTGCAAGGTGTGTTTACTTTTCCGCAATTTATTTTTTCTGCCAGTGTGCTTATTTTACTACAAGAGTGCTTTCTTTTATTTATTTTATGCAAGTTTTATTTATTTCATGCAAGTTTTCTTCCCTTTAACAAAGTGTGTTTATTTTTCCTTCCAATGTGTTTACTTCCATACATGTGTGAGTTTGATTTCGTTCCTGCAATCACATTTTATTTTATGCTTTGATTTATTTCCTGCAAGTGTGATTTATTTTATGCAAGCGTGGTGTGTTTGGTTTGTACAAATATGCTTTAAATATGTATTTCATTTTTTAGGTAGTTGTGATTTAAATCTTTAAAAAATATATAATAATAAAAAAATTGGGTGTTTTAAGAACCACAGAAACTATCCTTGTGTGAGGCAGGACCAATCAACCAACATAATGGATTCGAAGGTGACCATTAGTTTGGGAGAACTCTCTCAAATCCTAGCAGCAACTGGGATTTCTTCTTTTTAGGAAGAACACATCTTGACAATAGTCAAGAACTTATCTACCTCTTCACAAATGATAAAAGAACCAAAGTCCCATACGCTACAAAGTGATTTTGCTTGCAAAAATGAGAAGGAAGCTGAAAAATTATGGACTGCATCCAATGGAAAGTGATCACTAGAACCTGGGATTGAGGAGTTCTCAACATCCATATCAACAAATCCTTTATGTACTTCGTAAATCAATCATACAGAAGAATACGATATGAATAGCATGGTGAAGGAGAGATTAGAAATTATTGTTGATGAACATCAAGATTACATTGAAATTTGGTTTCAAGAGGTCATCAAGACACAATGTTATTCTCTTATTCAACACCTTTTGATGCAAAAACAAGTAGGTTGGTTGGTTCTTGATGCAGGAGCATCGCTCCACCTCAGGAAATGCACTAGCACGCCAACACACAGACGCACAATGGAGAAAGGAAGAGGCACCGACCGTCCCAATTTTAAAATTTGAAATATGGTTCAATACAGATTTTCCTGTTGTAAGGATGTAAG
The DNA here is from genome assembly GCA_009831015.1 of Picea engelmannii. Lineage (NCBI taxonomy): Eukaryota > Viridiplantae > Streptophyta > Pinopsida > Pinales > Pinaceae > Picea > Picea engelmannii. The sequence continues at coordinate 24,027 of WSFP011354036.1, read as the reverse complement.
AGATATGTCATACCTTTGTACAGGCAGTGGATAGGGTTGCCTTAAATGGCTGCCTGCAATGGAATGAGCTGTAGGAGTATGGCGCCATAAATGAGACAATGATATCACTAAGGCAGTGAAGAGGATAAGATCGTAGAGCCCTTTTTGGTAATTGGGAGACTTGAGAGAGAGATCTCGGGTAGAGAGTCTTAGAATACTTAGGAGGTAGAATAGTTATGAGAGAGAGATTGAGAGAACTAGGACTCTGTTGCAGTCCAGTTTTTGTAAACATCTGTATAGACACACAGAGATAATATAAAAGAAGTTTTTCTTACATATGGTGTGTTTATGTATTTGTATTCATTGTTATGGTTTTATAGGTCATTCATGTTTGAATGTATGAACTGGTGAAGTATTGTATGAGTTTCAATTGTTTCTCATCTTAGAGTTTCTGAGTGCAAGGAGTGCAAATAGTCCGCAAGGAGTACATTGATAGAGGTGAGTTAACCTCAAGGAAATATCAGGAGGGATACTGTTGAACCTTCATCAACATAAGTGTAAGGAGTGCACAGGAAGAACTCTTTGTCGAGTTAAGAGAGAATCAGAGTTACTGAGAATTATGTAGAGCTCTTCCAAGCAGGCATCGAGCGAGTGCAAGTGTGCACAGGAAGAACTTTGTGTTGAGTTCGAGAAGAATAGAGTTATTGAATACTCTGTAGAAGAAGATATGCAACGTGTGTATCGAGCAAGGGAACACTAGGAGGGCGAGAAGTATTTATTTTCAAGAAATCCTTCGGATCTGAGTTTGACAAAATTCTAGAAATGCAAGGAGTGCATGGGAGATCGAAATCTTTGAGGAGATCAAGCTCAGAAGGAATAACACAAGGAGTGTGTGGGTGAAGGACTTATTCTAAGTCCTAAAGTTGATAAGTGATAATGCAAAGAGAGCGTAAGAGACAGACTTATGACAAGTCCAAAATCTCATGAGAGATAGCATTTTCAAACGCGCAGGCGAGACCTAAAGGTCGGGTTCGTGGAAGAAATTTCAAAGGCCAAAAAAAGATTTGAAAAATTTCAAAATCTTCCAAGTCAAGAGAAGGTGGAAGACCAGGAGGAGGAGTGAAAACAACCATTAGATTAGTTGTAGGAAAGGATCTTGGACTATTAGATCAATGTCCAGTGACATAAGGAAGTGTAGAGGAGGAAACAGATCTCAAGAATTGGATCTGAGCGTAGAGGATCAGTCGTCGTCTGATCACGAGAAGGTGCACGAGATTTAATGCTTTGTGTACATGCAGGAGGGTGGACTTGCAAAATTTCCAAAGTCCCAAAGTCATTTGGGACCATCCATCATTTGGGAGGACGCATGGCAGAAATCCATCAAGTTTGGGTGAAGGAACTCTGGGAGGAACGAGTGCACAGAAGGTTGAAACACCCGAAGCTCAAATATACGAAGAGTCGAGAGCCGTCGATTTGCAAAGGGACACTTGTAAATAGATTATGAGCTTTGTGTAAGTTGTAGTGAGGTTTCAGTTGAGAACTGAGATCACTGAAGCTTGAAGAGCCGAAGAAAAGATGGATCGTTAGATCCAGGAGGGCACATGGTGAGAGATCGTGAATTTTAGGTGAAGTCACTCTGGGAGAACATGAAGGAGAAAGGTTTGACATCGCTGAAGCCCAAATAGCTAAAGCAAATGATAAATGTTAATCTAGAAGAGGACAGGTGTGCCCATATCGTGGACTTCAGGGATTCCACTCTGGGGTTTTTATGGAAAGAAGTGTTAGAAAGTTCTGAAGCGCCGAAGGCCAAAGTGGTTAAGGGTCATTGATCCCACAAGGAGCATGTGGATCGTTGATATGCGAAGGGACACATGGAAGACAAAGATTCACTCCATTAGATAGCCATTGAACAACTGTTGGATCAAGAGAGGACAGGTGTCAGAAGATTCAAGACTCTGGGAAATTTCACTTGGGAGATTTGTGGTTGTTGAGACTTGAGAACGATGAAGGCAAAAATCTCGAAAATGACGAGAGACATTGATGCGAAGGAGGACACTCGACACCAGATCTAGGAATCCAGAGGAAACTAGAGGAAGGATAGGTCCAAAGACCTAGAGAAGATCTTGATCATTGATCGAGGAGGGAGTGGAAGGACTGTCAATTTGATTGAGGAGGCCAAAGTCCTGAAGAAAGAGCACAACCGTTGATTGGGGAGACACGCATGAGCAGATATTCCACTCTGGAAGATACCCAGTCAACAGAGGAAAGAATTTGAGAATCGAGATCCCTAAAGGCTGGATTCATGAAGGGAATCCTAGCCATAGGTTCAAGGAGACAGGTGGAAATAAATCTTCCACTCTGGAAGATTTCCATACGGAGGAAATGAAAGTTTGAAAGTAAAAAATCCCGAAGTCCGGAAAGCCAGAATCAACACAGCTATTGATTTAGAGGGGAGTTACGTGGCAACAAATCACGAAGGTCTGGGATCGTGCATGAAGGGAGAAGAGGTCGTTGATTGAACAGTTGACCAGAGATAGGTATAGATTCGATAACAACTGTTGATCAAGAAGTAGTGCCAAGAGGTTGAAGATTGATAGTGAGGAATAATTGCGGGGCCAGGACAAGCTCAGAAGATAATATTTATTGAGCAGGCCGCAATTTCAACCAGTGTTTCAATGAAGGGATATGTGGTAGCTGGAGGTGAATTACGGGGTGAAAAGTGGGTTGTCCTAAACCACTCTTGCATGCTCCCACAATCACATAGTTCCGCAAGGTTATAGCCCAGGGACATATTGAAGGAAGGGGCTAGTGTAAAGGAGCTAGCGCCCCAAAATGAAGAGCACCAGAGCGCACAGATAGAGGGTGTGGGTATTCACAAGACCTGCGCCTAAAGAGGAAAAGGGGACCTATGTAGATTTGTTTTGGGTTCGATTAGGAGACCAAAGAGTCGATCCGACTTAGAAGAAGTAAATATCCAGAGACCGGAAGGTCGTGCATCCCCAAGAGGGAAGGGGTTCTGCATCAGGTGGTATCAGAGCCAAATTTTGTTTGTATATAGAAGACAAAGGAGACAGAGGACACAAATTTTATTTGTTTGCAGATGTAGGAAAATGAGAGACAATGAAAGGATATACTCTGATACAAGGTGGTATCAGAGATGATATTTTTGTCTATAGATTTCAAGCAAAAGGATACAAATCTTGAATTTCGTCTGTAGATTTTAGGCGAAAGAGAAAGAGGAGGAGGCCATAATTTTGTTTGCAGACATCAGGCAAAGGGAGAGATGGTGAAAGGAGATGACCTGATAACATCATGTGGTATGAAAAAAAAAAAATTTCCTATAGACAACAGGTGAAGGAGCAGGGTACTGATGCTCTGTAAGGAGGTCCTGCATGCATACAACAATAACAAAAATTTAAACAACCAGGTGAGCTGTAAGATAAGATGGGGATGCTATCAGGTGTAGAGTGATCCATAAGATTGTCAGGAGGGAAGGTAGAAGGTGAAAATGGATACTAAAGGCCATGGGCATGGTCGAAGAGAAGATCGCAAGGGAAGAGAAATCCAGAGATGGAACTGGAGCTTAGTGAGATAAGATCAAGGATGGAGCAGCTGACATTAAAAATGCAACGAGATGCTAAAGCGAATTGGGTGTATGAGTGGACCATGAAGAAGAAGGTGAAGTGGTCAGTCAAGATATTGTTGTCCAGAGGACAACAACAACTGTTAAAGAGGTGGCTGAGGTATGTTGAAAACCTCAGTGACACAGAGGAAGAATTGGTTTACGTCTGTGAACCAGAAATTGGGAGACACCTAAGTGATGAGGAGGAGGTGAGATCAGATAAAGAAATCATAAATTGCCAGGAGAGAAGAGATGGATTTTCATATTTCTAGGTGGGCAATGAAATGAGATAATTGGAGGATTTCATAGACTGTCAGGAAGACAATAGTGGAAATTCATACTGCCAGGTGGGTAGAATTGGACTTTCAAGTTTCCAGGTGGGCAACGGAAATAGATCAGGTGGAGACATCATATGCTACCAAAGGAGAAGTGTTGAAATTTCAAACTTCCAGGTGGGAAATGATATGGGATCGATTGATCTCATAGACTGCCAGGTGGGAAGGGGGAAATAAATGAGACTGTCTGAAAGTCTCAGGAGCTCATAAGTGAGTTCATGTCAGCAATGAGTGCTGATAGATGAAGATTCATGTGGATTTGGAGACCATGTGAATGAATATGATGAGAAGTTAAACACCCTCACCATCCAAGAGGAGGATCAGAGGAGCATTCTGATCATTGGGGGAATTCAAATATTTCTACCAAACAACGTAGTCGAGGCCAGAGAATATGTTGCATATGAAACAACAGAAGAAGGACAACCAATGGTGAATGTAATGATGAAAGAGAATATATCAGAAGCTTCCCAAGGAGAAGAGGAAGAAGTGGAGAAGACACTAATGTCTACCCCAGCAGAAGGGGAGGAGCATTTAGAAGAATGGCCCAAAATTTTCATCCAGGAAGCTGAAACAGAGATGACTGCAGCACTGGAGCTTGCAGCAGCAGAGGAAACAAACATCATGGATTTTGCTGAGCTATATGAAGAATCAGAATCCCTAGAGAGAAGGGTAATGGTGCGAATATTTCACATTCGACAAGTCAAGTTGGAAGTAGATGGAGAAGCATACCATCCCAAGGATTGGTTGGAGGGAGATGAAGATATACCAGTAGGAGAATTGGCAGAAGAAAAGTTGTCAGAAGGAGAAACTGAGAAGAAGCTCAACGATGGGACTGCATAATTGAAGTTTGTAGCAAGGTGTAAATCTAAGGCCACAAGAGATAGGGAAAGTTTCAAGGGGAATCAATTTGATCTACCCATTGATAAGGAAGAGTTGTAGCTGAGAAGACTGCATAAGGAGAACCAACCACTGGAGTAGCTGGACAGTGTGATAGAGGAGATCAGGAAGCTGATGTTGAGGTCAACATAAGTAGTCAAAAAAGGGAAGCTGAGCATAGGAGAGCCCGCCATAGCAGTTGGAAAGAAGAAAAAGAATATGCAGCAACAACAAGGCAGAGGAGAAAGAAGACAACTCCAAGGAAGAGTTTGGGATGCAAGAGGATTTCAACACTGGAGAAAAGGAAATCATGAGTAGGAGCTCATGTTTTTCCTAGCAGTGGAGTATGATGTAGGAGCATCGCTCCACCTCAAAAAATGCACCAGCATGTCAACAAGAAGACACACAATGGAGAAAGGGAGAGGCATCGACCTTCCCATTTTTTAAATTTGAAATATGATTCAATACGGATTTTCATGTTGTAAGGATGTAAGAGCCAGGCCATACCTTTGTACAAGTAGTGGATAGGGTTGCCTTAAATGGTTTCATGTAGTAGGTCCATATCGTAGTAAGGTTTGGACATTCATTTATGGAATGAACCATAGGAGTATGGTGTTGTAACTGAGATAGTGATATCACTAAGGCGGTGAAGAGGATAATCTCGTAGAGCCCTCTTTCGTAATTAGGAGACTTGAGAGAGAGATATTGGGTTGAGAGTCTTAGAATACTTAGGAAGTAGAATAGTTCTAAGAGAGAGCTTGAGAGAACTAGGACTCTGTTGCAGTCCAGTTTTTGTAAACATTTGTATAGACACACAAAGATAATAGAAAAGCAATTTTTCTTGCATATGGTGTGTTTATGTATTTGTATTCATTTTTATTCTTTTATATGTCATTCATGTTTGAATGTATGAACTGGTGAAGTATTGCATGATTTTCATTTTTTTCTCATCTTAGAGTTTCTGAGTGCAAGGAGTGCACACAGTTCGCAAGGAGTGCATTGACAGAGGTGAGTTAGCCTCAAGGAAAGATCAAGAGGGATACCGTTGAACCTTCATTAGAAAAAGTGTAAGGAGTGCATAGGAAGAACTCTTTGTGGAGTTTAGAGAGAAGAAGAGTTACTGAGAACTATGTAGAGCTCTGCCAAGTGGGCATCGAGCAAGTGCAAGTGTGCACAGGAAGAACTCTGTGTTGAGTTCGGGAAGAACAATGTTACTGAATACTCTGCAGAAGTAGCTCTACAAGTTGTGTATTGAGCAAGGGGAACACTAGGAGGGAGAGAAGTATTTATTTTCAAGAAATCCTTTGGATATGAGTTTGACGAAATCCCAGAAACGTAGGAGTGCATGGGAGATCAAAATATTCGAGGAGATCAAGATCATAAGGAATAACGCAAGGAGTGCGTGGGTGACAGACTTATTATAAGTCCTAAAGATCAGAAGAGATAAAGAAAAGAGAGAGTAAGAGATGAACTTATGCCAAGTCCAAAAGATCAGGAGATATAGCATTTTCAAACATGCGGGCGAGACCCAGAGGTCGGGTTCACGGGAGAAATTTCAAAGGCCAAAAACATCTTTGAACACTTTCAAAATATTCCAAGTCGAGAGAAGGTGGAAGCTCAGGAGGAGGAGAGAAAAGAACCATTAGATTGGTTGTGGGAAAGGATCTTGGACTATTAGATCAACATCCAATGACATAAGGAAGCGTAGAGGAGGAAACAGATCTCAAGCATTGGATTTGAGCGCAGAGGATCAACCGCCATATGATCATGAGAAGGTGCACGATATTTAACTCTTTGTGTACACACAAGAGGGTGGAATCGCAAATGTCCCAAAGTCATTTGGGACCATCCATCATTTGGGAGGACACGTGGTGGAAATCCATCAAGTTTGGGTGAAGGCGCTTAGGGAGGAATGAGTGCATATAAGGTTGAAACACCCGAAGCTTGAAGAGCCAAAGGGTCGAGAGCCATCGATCTGCAAAGGGACACTTGTCAACAGATCATGATCTTCGGGTAAGTTGTAGTGAGGTTTCAGTTGAGAAATGAGATCGCCGAAGCTCGAAGTGTCGAAGAAAATATGGACCATTAGATCCAGGAGGGCACGTGGCAAGAGATCATGAATTCTGGGTGAAGTCACTCCAAGAGAACACAAAGGAGAAATTTTTGACATCATCGAAGCCCGAACAACTGAAGAGAATGATAGTTGTTCTGGAAGACCACAGGTGTCACCAAATCGTGGAATTCAGAGGATTCCACTCCAGGGTTTTTATGGAAAGAAGTTTTGGAAAGTTACGAAGCGCCGAAGGCCGAAGTAGTTAAGGGACATTGATCCCACAAGGAGCACGTGGATCGTTGATCTGTGAAAGGAAACGTGGAGGATGAATATTCACTCTATTAGACAACCATTGAATAGACATTGGATCAAGGGAGGATAGGTGTCAGAAGATCCAACACTCCTTAAGATTTCACTTTGGAGATTTGTGGTTGTTGAGATTTGAGAATGCTAAAAGCCGAAATCCTAGAAAAAACGAGAGTCATCGATGAGAAGGAGGAAACGCAACGCCAGATCTAGGACACCAAAGGAAAGTGGAGGAAGGACAGGTCCAAAAACCCAGAGAATATCTCGATCGTTGATCTAGGAGGGAGCGAAAGTATCATCGAGCTAATTGAGGAGGACAAAGTCCCGAAGCGGGAGCACAACCATTGATTGGGGAGACACGCGTTAAGAGATCTTCCACTTTGGGAGATACCCAGTCAGTAGAGGTGAGAATTTGATAATTGAGATCCCCGAAGTCCAGATTCATGGAGGGAATCCTAGCCGTAGGTTCAGGGAGACAGGTGGCAACATATCTTCCACTCCAGAATATTTCCATATGGAGGAAGTGAAAGTTTGAGAGTCAAAACTCCTGAAGGCCGTAAATCTAGAATCAACAACAACCGTTGATTTAGAGGGGAGTTACGTGGTGACAGATCATGAAGGTCTGAGATCGTGCTTGAAGGGAGAAGAGGTCACTGATTGGACAGTTGGCCAGAGACAGGTAAAGATTCGATAATAACCGTTGATTGAGAAGTAGTTCTGAGAGGTTGAAGATTGATGGTGGGGAAAAATTGTGGGGCCAGGACAAGCTTGAAAGATAATATTTCTTGAACGGGCTGCAATTTCAACCACTATTTTGACGAAGGGATACATGGAAACTAGAGGTGAATTGCAGGGCAGAAAGTTGGTTGGTATAAACCACTCTTTCCCGTGCCCACAATCGCATAGTTCCACAAGGTTATATCCCAGGGACACATTGAAGGAAGGGGCTAGTGTAAAGAAGCTAGTGCCCAAAATTGAAGAGCACCAGAATGCACAGACATAGAGTGCGGGTATTCACAGGACCTGCACCTAAAGAGGAAAAAGGGACCTGTGTAGATTTGTTTTGGGTTTGATCAGGAGCCTGAAGAGTTGATCTATCTCAGAAGAAGGAAATATCCAGAGATCGGGAGGTCATGCATCCCTAGGAGGGAAGGGGGTATGCATCAGTTCTTTATATCCAGGTAATCACTGTGGTAAATTTTTCATATGTGGATATGGGTATGTTTCTTATCTTGCTTCGCACATGGTTACATTGGAAATGTTCTTACACTTGAATAAAGATTTTCATTTCTTTTTAGGTAGAGTAGGATAATAAATAAAATCTGCATGCTGTTAGTTTAGCTTAAAGTCTAATGCAGCCTCATTTTACATTTTATTTTTAATAACAAAACTATGAGATACATGTGCCTATGAATTGATCTCATTGATCTCATCAGTTTTTGATATTTTAGAGTGTGGTTTTTGAAAAATAGTTTTATAAACTTTTTGCAGGTATTCATCTAACAACAAGTGGACAACTCCAAGGAGACAAAAGGGAAGTATTTACTTTGGAAGAAGATGTTTCTATATTTAAACTCTATTGTCTGCTTAAGCACCAATTTGATAATGACTTTTTATTATGCTTAGAAATTGCCTGCTTTCAATTAGCCATTTTTTACAAGATTTCTATCTTCCTTTCTCTCAAGGCATATTTCATGGTAGTTTCTCATAACCTCCACCACTATAGGATATAAGGAAGTGACACTTTGTTTTATCAAACCTAGAGGTTACTAGTACAATTTCCCAAAGAACCCTAAGTAGGTGAGTAAAGTATCATTATGAAAGAGTAGCATGAAGGTATGATTAGTGGTTAGCCATGGAAACATCAATATAAATTAAAAAAAAAGAGCAAGTGAGTAGGGCCTAAATATACCTTTCTGTTCCTTTCCAATGGTAATATCCACTACACACTAAAAATGCTTGATTATACCATATGTTTATATAGTCTACGCCCACTTAAGTATCCCTTACATCAGGAAAATCTATAAGGAATATATTAAGAAGAGTCATCCTCTAACTTAAATACCATTCCAGTCTTAAATAATTTTTTTTCCAGAGCTGTCTCCCCATCTTCTTGCAAAAAACAATATTTATACAAAAATATTAAAATATGGTGGACTAGTCTCTGCTGTAAAAGGGTGTAAGAGGCTAACCCATCAGGATATTGAACAGGTCTGTTGGCAGTGGGTATCGACCTATGATATGACTAGGTAAACTCGTCAGAGTAATGAACATGCTTGTTTGTAGCAGGGCATTCTACCTAGCGAGGGTGATGATTTGACAAACAATAAATAAAATTCCTAAATCTTAAAACTTGTCCTGATGTACGACATTACTTGTAGGCAAAGATGAAAAGAAGTATGCATGGTTGAGCAAAGGTAAATGAACTCCATCAATATTCCATTGGGAAATAACTTTAAGAAAATCCCGAGACTCTCTTGCCTACCTCTTCTTAACTATATGTAGGATATTCTGTCCTACAAGTGGGGCCATACTTTAACTGTCTTGTCAGACTAATGCGTGAAATTTATCTCTACACTTGGAAAAATGTAAATCTTAGGCTATTGAGAGAACTGACTGGTTCCCTATATCTTTGATTGTGAGGTGTCACAATAATTAGGAGTGGGGGAGGGGTTTCCTAAGCTGACAAATGATAAACCTTACCATCCATATTACAAGCCATGAGAAGAGGAAGTAGGATCTCTATAAAAAATTCTGTCATATTATCTTTATAATATTCTGGGCTATTATATCACAGTTGTTTGTATTAGTATGATAAATTCTATACTGTTGATATCACTATGTGTGTTATAAGCCCGCTATGAAGTTTTTTTAATAATGGAAGACTGCTTAATTGATTCCTTGTGACAATTACATATCAATAACAAATTGCTAAATGATCACTATCATTTGTATTACATGCCTATGAAAATAGGAACACGTTTTGTTATATTGTTACATATCGATGACAAGGAAATCGCCAATGGATAATCCTATTCACACTCATCCTATCCATGCTCCATGCTACTGTTCACCATACCTGCCAGAAATTGTCCAGGCTGAGTGATATAGGTGAACATCCATTATGATGGGAACTTACACAGGATGACTAGATAGGTGAACATCCATTATGATGGGAACTTACATCTAATTTGCAGCCGATACATCCATGGTTACTTGTTGATATTTAGATTCTTAACACTTTGTTTGCAGGTTGTAGTTCACTTGTGTAGAAGCTGTTTAATTATGTTGTCATGTCTTTTTCTCTCTAGTTGTAAATCACTCTGTAGTGTATTAATTTAGATAGTGTTCATTTATTAAATTGTAATTTCAAATACTCTCTGTAGGTTTTCTTAATTTGTTAATTTTGTTTTTTTTCATCAACATGATAAGATAGAAGTGGATTTTGAGTTATGATTTTCAATAGCATCCTAGTTATAATGTTGAGTTATGATTTTCCATGATACCCTAGTTATAATTTCTAGTTGTGATTTTCCATGTTATTTTAGTTATGGATTAGAGTTATGATTTATAATTAGCATTAGTTATGAGCTTGTAGGTTTGAAGGAATTATTGATTCTATACGGAGTATTTTCAATGTTATCTCAGTTATGAATTTGAATTAGGATTTCTAATTAGTGCTAATTATGAGTTTGTAGATTTCCTTGAATTACTGATTTTGAGCAGAGTATTTTCCAGTAATAGTGTGATATAGAAAATGATTGATGTTGAATATCTTCTGCACAATGTTTAAATATCATATGGATTCCAAGAACATCTAATGTTGCTTTTATGATGGAAAATTTTTCTATAGACTTCCTTATCCATACTCTACAGTTCTCTGTAGAAGTTAACATTGGGTTAATTCCATTTGAATTTTCATTAGTGGTTAGATGCCATCATGATTTCATTCGCCACCGTAGACACAATCATCACATTTGAATACTGTCACAACACTCTTACTTTCAGTTAGGTAGATTAGTGTTTATTCTCTGCAAGATAAAAGTAATTGTGAGTTTTTTCTTTAAGAATGGAGTTTACTTCAAAAAGTTGTTGTTCAAAGATAGCTTGTCTTTATAAAATCACTGTCCACTATTGTAGATTACTTTATAGATTCAAATTAAATCTCTTCATTATTTGAGTTTATTAGCATTAGATTAGGCTATGCTAGGCTATATTAGAGCTCTAGACCTGCACATACATTGCTGGCACCTCAAAGCTTACGAGCCCCGGGTTGAAAATTTAATGTCGAAATAGATAGCATATATTTCACTCGACAACCACCCCTAGTTACTAGGCTGAGGGCCCATGCAATATGGGAGAATCCGAACATGAACCTGCAGTAGAAATTGGCAAGGCCCAAGTAGCTCTAAAGCACAATGAGTGTGGTTGGGGATGGCCAATCATAGATGACCTCAATCTTGGTTGGATCCACATGTACACGATGTTGATCAATGATGTAGCCCAGGTAGTGGACCATGTCCATGCCGAAGGAGCATTTTTCCAAGTTTTCATATAGCTTGTGCTGCTGCAGGGTGTGTAGAACCTGCTAAATATGTTGCAAGTGTTTCACCCAAGTCTTGTTGTAGATGGGGATGTCATCCAGATACACCACTACAAAAGTATTGGTGAATGGTCATAGGATATCGTCCATCATCCTCATAAAAGTTGCTAGATAATTTTTCAAACCAAAGGGCATGACTTGTTGATATTATGGTAGCTATGGGAGGCATTTACCTCCACGTGTAAACCTGAAGAGAATAGAATATTACGGGAAGTAAGAAGAAACCCTAATGAGTTGGATAATAACCCTAGAAGACATGTCGGCTAAAGAGGATAAATTGTATTAGGTTATTAGCCCCCAAGAGAAGAAGTCAGCCAGAAGAAATAATATATACTAAAAAAACAGATACCCAGAATGAGAAGTCAGCCCAGGCAGTTAGCCAGAATTAGTATAAATACATGAGGTCAATCTTCATTTTGGCAGACATTCTCAGAACTATAGAGCAACACTTGTGCACATTGCAGTTGCCCAGTTTGTGCACAGGTTTGGAGGAGAGTTGTCGTTGCAGCTGCTGCAGCTGGCAGATTACGCTTTGGCTTGGACTATCTCTGGGTTAGGGTTTTCACTATCTGATCAGCTCTTGTTTGATGCGGTATCCTTGGGGAAAGGTGAACTACCCTTTGTTTGGCTATCTAGCCTATGGTTTTCTTCCGGAGTGATTCTTTGTCAAGATTAAGGTGCTCATAGGGTGGCTTCGGCCTATGGTTGGGTGACAATAGTGATATTGTCGATGGTAAAATGATAACATCCATTATATTCTAACAGCTTATGGGACCACACCTCCTTCATTTAGTCTAACCACTGGAAGGAAGCATATCCATAAGGATATTAATCTCGTTGAAGAACTGTCACTAGGGTTTCTAGCAGGATCAGTCACCAGAGCACTGTCGCTAGGGTTACTAGCAGGTGCAGTTGCAGAAACCCTAATCCTCTCATTGAGGCACCTTAAGTGAAGGGATTGACCTAATTTCTAGATAGACCTGTACGCCCTAGCCTAGCGCATCTCTTGGTACTCTCAGCAAGCCAAGACATCGAGTTTGAGTTTTCGGTCAAATCTAGGGTTGATCAAGTCAAAGAAGCCATGACCTACTCCATGAAGTCAGAAAACAAGTTAGATGGAGCTTCTAAATTTAGAGCATGGAAGACAAGGATTGACCTCATTCTTGCTAAAAATAAATTTCTTGATATCGTGAAAGGAAAGATCGTGAAACCAGAGTTTGAAGAAGGAAAAGAGAAAGAACCGCAGAGCATTGAAGTTATGGAAAATTTCAAAAAAGGTGACATCAATGCCATGAGTATCATAGTGGACTCTATAAAAGACCACTTGATACCCTACATCTCCCATCTTGACTCATCGAAGAATATGTACAATTCCCTAACAAACCTCTTCTCAGTCATAAACGTTGGACAAGTAATGAGTCTGAAGAATGAGCTCCGTGACATGAAGATGAATGATGATGACAACATAAAATAATACTTTGTGAGAATATCTGAGTTAAGAGATCAACTACAAGATATTGAAGAGATCATTTCAGAGAAGGGATTGGTAAACATAGTACTTGATGGTCTTCCCAAGACATGAGATGCATTTGCCACAAGCATGAACACAAGGAAGGAGTATCCTACATTTGAAGAAATTTGGACTTACTGTGCTCAAGAAGAATCAAGGATCAGTGCAAAAGAGAAAACCCAAAATAAGTACAATGATCAAGCCTTTACAACAAGATTCAAGAATTTCAGGAACAAAAGGAAGTTTGGTTCAAGGAAGAATCCAAATCAAGCGAAAGACATGTCAGAAATACAATGCTTCACCTGTCGAAAGTATGGTCACTAAAAGAATCATTGTCCCAAGCTAAGGAAAAGGAAGGGTACACACGAAGCATCAGTTGCCGAAGAAAAGGAATCTACAAAGAAGACCAAGAAGGATAAAACAAACTTATTCTTCTAAGATAAGGTAACAATACTCTTCATAGTTCTTGTACATATTTATCTTTTAGAAGATAATATGCTCCAAGAAGAACTATACCTATGGAAGAAAAAAAATATAAGGATTTCTATCATTACACAAGTCAGATAATACACATGAAAGGATGAAATACATCAAACAAATATTGTGGAAGCTATTACAGAATAAGCCGAAATCATAATCAATCCTGAAGAAACCTAGAAGAAGAAAAGACAGAAAGAAGTCAACAATCAAGAGGAAATTGGAGAAAGAATTATGACACTTTGTAGAAGACAATAAGGATGTAGACGGAAGTGTGGACTCTATTATATGGAGGGAACAGATTATATATTTTCAAAGTAAAAACATGCACTCATACATGAATCAAGGATTAAGAGGGAGCTAATCCTATGATCTATTGAAGATGATGAAGTATATATCAATGGTAGCATCCATGAAAGGAAGTACACATTCAGTTCGACCCTAGAATAAGTCTTCTTCAAAGAGAAGCCTTAAAGTATCCCTGGTTGTCCATCCACATCTATGATCCCATGATGAAAGGAAGAAGTGGAATCTTTAGGGCATGGAATCTATAAGAAACTTCATGGACCCAAGAGCTAAAGAAAAACATGAGGAAGAACATGAATATTCCAAGAAAGAAAGAGAACCCAGAACAACCAGTGATTGTATCAAGACTCACTAGATTACCAACCTGATATGAACTCACCAAAAAGCAATCAAGAAAAGGAAATAATTTTTTTTATGAAGAATAGTGTATGTAAGACTTATGAATGAAAGCATTGCGAGATCTAGAACTATAGGTTCTCCCAGATGGAGGGATAAGACTATGATGATTACTCGTTCCAGTAAACCAGACATACCTCTAGACGAGTCATTATATCATATGTGATATCCATGGGTTGGAGTTCTACATCAAATGAATGTAAAGAATTTTTCCGAGAGCAATTGAAAAAAGAACGTATGAAGAGAAACCTCAAGGATTTGAGGTATACCAGAAAGAGACCCTTGTATACAGATGGTAGAAGACAACTTGGTGGAGAACCTTCAATGCACAACAAAAGCGTGGTGAATATTTTCTATAAACAAGGATATTGTATCAGAATGATTACTTATAATATCAGGATGATGGATTGCCAATCCATGACAAATATCTCATAACGACAGAAGAAGTGCCACATGGATATGTTCCAGTACTCAAGCTGGAGCTCGTGAAGATGACTTCCTTATTGAAAAAGGAAGAGATGACTCCCAGGTTGGGAGGGAGCACTGATGTGTCATCGATTGATGGACAATCATTTTTTAGTTCAAAAATGGTCCAAGATGAGTAGTTCCTTTCCAATTCAGAAAGTGGTTTGAGATTTCTGATGGACAGGCATTTTCTAGTTTGGAAAATGGTCCAGATCGAACAGTCATTTTCTAGTTTGGAAAATGGTCCAGATCGAACAGTCATTTTCGTAATGAAAATGGTTTGATGGATTGCTGATGTACCATAGACAACGATTTCCCATTGTGGTTAACATGGGGAATGGTCTAGGGCAGTCTCTCTTCTTGAGGGTTACTCAAGAAGACTGGCCTGCCTCGTCAGACAACGAATTCCCATCGTGGTTAACATGGGGAATGGTCCATTTTTGAGGTTGGTGCAGGACAGTCATTTCCTTAGGAAATGGTCCGAACAGTCATTCCTTAGGGAAGATTCATTTTCTCTAGGTTTCACTTTGTTTTGTGCCGGAGGAATGGCCCAGGGTGGGGAATGGTCCAGGTTCAACAATTAGGGACAAACATTCCTTAGGGCAGACTCATTCTCTCCAGGTTACACTTTGTCTAGTGTCAAAGGAATGGCCCAGGGTGGGGAATGGTCCAGGATCAGAAATCAGGATATTTATTCTTCCTTTCTTGAGAATAATAGTCCATATAGCTCATCATTGATGTTTTACCTTCTGAGGGCAGATGCTCTTCCAGATCTCATAGATGTGAGTGCAAGAATGGCTCAGATGATTCAGATTATATCATAACATTGTTTCTGTGTAGGTTGATATCATATGATTGTTATGAAGACTGTATGTCTCTAGACAGTAAATGTATACTACTGTGGTGGATTTGTTCCACTATTTGTGACTATATGTCAATGATCAATTAACTGTGTGCTACTTGGTGTGGTAGTGTACCACTGGATTGTAGTTGTGTACTACTATGGATGGACACAATTGTGTTCTATTGAATGATATTGTTATGATTTCCTTGAAGACTATCAACAGTGTTGAAAATGATTATCATCTAGATGGACGATCAATGGACAGAGATTTCCCAGATGGAAAATGGTTCAGGACATTTTTTCTTCTAGGATGTATGTCCAGATTAGAAAAATGGCTCTTGTGTCACTCTATGGTGTGAGTGACTTATCCAACATCATGTCTAATTACTCAGATGGAGTAGGGTTTCGAGAGTTGATGCAGCTGATGAAACTGATGGTGATGATGGTGCTCATAATCTAGTCATGAGATAGTCTATACAACTATGTTTATGCTACCGGGTGAATGGTATGTTTGCGCTCAAAACAATTACGTGTAATACCTCCCTAGCTAGGAGGGAGTGTTTATATTATGGTAGCTACGGGAGGTATTTACCTCCACATGTAAAAATGACGAGAATAGAGTATTCAAGGAAGCAAGAAGAAGCCCTAATGAGTTGGATAATAACCCTAGAAGACATGTCAACTCAAGCGGATAAAGTGTATTAGGTTATTAGCCTCCAAAAGAAGAAGTCGGCCAGAAGAAATAATATATATTGAATAGACAGATACCCAGAATGAGAAGTCGGCCCAGGCAGTTAGCTAGAATTAGTAAAAATACAGGAGGCCAGTCTTCATTCTGGCAGGCATTCTCAGAACTGCAGAGCAGCACTTGTGTGCATTGCAGTTTCCCAGTTTTTGCACAGGTTTGGAGGAGAGCTGTCGTTGTAGCTATTGCAGGTAGCAGATTACACTTTGGATTGGACTATCACTTAGTTATGGTTTGGACTATCTGATCAGCTCTTGTTTGATGTGCTATCCTTGGGGAAAGGTGCACTACCCTTTGTTTGGCTATCTATCCTAGGGTTTTCTTCCGGAGTGATTCTCTGTCAATATTAAGGTGCACGGAGGGTGGCTTAGGCCTATGGCTGGGTGACAATAGTGATATTGTCGATGGTAAAACAAGCACATCCATTATATTCTAACATGACCAACCATTCAGTACGACCTTAACTTGAAGGTGGTCTTCCATACATCTGTTTGTTCTATTGGGACTTGGTGGTAGCCAGACTTCAGATAAATCTTGCTGAAGTATTTTTCCTCTATGAGTTGATCAAGAAGGTTGTTGATTCAGGGAATTGGGTATCAGTTCCTGACTGTGATTTTATTCAGGGCTTGATAATCAATGCAGAGTAACTAGGTTTTGTCTTTCTTCTGTACTAACATGATTGGGATCCCACAATATGATGAGCTGGGAAGGATGTGCCCCTTGTGGAGAAGTTCTTGGATCTACCACTTGATATTCTCATTCTCTAACAGAGAGAGATGACAGAATATCCCATTGTGTAGTGGGGCGTCGAGGGTTAGATAAATGGGATGCTTGACCTAACAGTGTAGAGGTACCTCGGTATGTGAGGAGAAGATATCTGAGTATTATTCCACGACCTTATCCACTTGATTTTGATTTTTGGATAGGTTAGATGGGGAGGCCCTGGATGTGGTAATGATATTTCACTCATTCTTAGAGTGAATCACAAAGAAAACAAACTTCTTGGTCTGAGAGATGACCTTCCTACATTTCTTGGCAGAGATCAAGGAAATAACACTAGGTGGGACTGCTTCGAGTATCCTGTACAATTTATTGTTCAAAGTAATAATAACACTGCAAGGACCAGACTCATATACAAGATGATGCTTCCATAAATATGACTGGCCCAAAAGAACATTACAAAATTAAAGAGGAGAAACATCACACAATACCTCATCTTTGAAGGGATTGATGCCGTATGCCAGACGACATTGTTGGATGATGGAGAGATCACTTCCTTGGCATAGCCACCCAATGGTGTAGGGTTGCGGGTGCGATGTTGTTAATAGGGATAGACACTTGAAGAACTCTTCTAAGATGAGGTTCTTCTGGCTACCACTATCAACGATGAAGTTCAACAGGGTACCCTTCACCCACATTTATGAATGAAAAAGGAACTCACCTTTTTCTGGCTCATCTGGTTCACCGGGCTGGAGCTTGGTGGTAGCAATGGTAGCAATGGTTTTTGCATCAATGATCCATCTCCCCCTTTCTGGTTCTGACTCAAAGTCAAAAATCCCATCTGATTCAGAGGCTTTCATATCAGCTACAAGTGACTACTTTGAGAATCAATCAACAATGTTATGTCAGGGGATCTTATGGAAGTCGCACCACTTCCCGGTATCTTTCTTTGTCTTTCTGGTGTCCTTCTTTGCTTGTGGATTGGACTGGTTTTCCTAAGGCTGTCCATATTTGATCTATCATTTTTTTGGAGGGTTGGGGTCACCATTTCCTTGATTTTTCTGTGAGGGGTTCCCAGGCCCAAATTGCCACGTCTTTTGTTTAAACTTCTATCGATTTTGATGACATATCGGTAAGTCGCGCCTAAGGATGAGATATCCAGAAACTCCATTTTGGTCTGGATGTATCTATGCATATATCCATGATAATTGAGCACCTGTTTTCGATCAAAATATTTGATTCCCAGATTGTGCACAATGTATGGAAGATATTTGTGCACTCAGGCACTGCTTGGTCTCTTTCCTACCACATTGTGCTCCATTTTGTATACAGATCGTCATAACTTCCGACAGGGTAGTTTTGTTACTTAATAAAACCCTTGAAAGACTCCTAGGTGAATGTGACTACAAATAATGATGGTTCCTCTATTTCCTTTTTCTCACAGAAAGTTTCCCACCAATATTTGACATGGGAAATGGCTTTGAGGAGCGCAAAAGTAATATTTTCTCTATTCGAGAAGTTATGGATAGAGAAATAACCTTCTAGTAGATTTAACAATTCGTCTACAATATCTGCATCTATATGATCTTCAAATATAGGAATATCAAAGTTTATTTGTACCTTGAAGGGGGCAACACCTTCGTTTGAGGAAGATGCATCGCCTGTTGGTAGCCACCAAAGGATTTGTGCAAAACTATCGATCATCCCGTTCCTATGTTGCGTGAGGAATTCCTTGAGAAACATTTTGAAAGGTTATATTATCTCGTTTTATTTCTTCTCTCCTGCCATGAGATGTATCTAGGGTGTGCAAGATTTTTTGTCCCCAATGGAAACAAGCTCGAGACCCAATTCTTTGTACCCTGACCTTGTTGGGGACATGCATTAAGAACGACAAGGAGCAGACCGCTCTGATACCACTGATCCATATTTTATGAGAAGAAATAAATGAATATATATTATTATTAAAATATGCTTAACACATTATAAAAGATATATAATAAAACTGGTTTCTATTCAATAAGGAAATAAGCTGAAATTGTAAAATGCAGCGGAAAACAAGCTTGCTGAAATGGTAGTGGCTTATCTCTAAGAAGAGATGTGACGACTATGCTCACTCGTAAGAAGATGAGTAAAATGAGGATTTGAAGGCCTTTTTATAATAAACATGAATTCCAAAAACCCTAGACATCCAAAAACCTAACCTTAGAAGATGAAGCGCCAAAAGTCATGTGGGCCCCATTGGAGTAAGTAAGTACATCAACTTCCCGTGGTCGTAACTTTTGCATATGATCTCTGTCTTAGGAACATGATAGGCTGTTGGAAAGGTATATATGAGGAATACACATGTTGCTGTCAAAATATGACTCAATCCTTACTCTAATTGTGGTGATCCCTAAAAACGTTTTTAGGGCCTCAAAACGACCCTCAAAGTCAGGGACCTGAAAACTAAGAAAAAACTGCCAAACTGGAAAATTGCCAAAATGAGCTAGTTGGAATAGGTGGGAGGCCACCGAAATCCATATGGATCATCTGTTCATACACATTCATGAAGAAGTGACAATAAAACATATAGACAATATTTACAGGAAATTCTGATAACATTATAACACATGTTCAATATACACAGAATACAATTAACACATAATTGGTACTTATCTTTTTATGAGAAGACCACACTACTCAGTACAACTATCAGCAGTGGGTCACCCCTGAGATGGGACTACACTCCACCAGGGAAAAGGAATCCTAGGCTAGTTTGAGGATACAGAAAGATTCACAATGCAATAGGAAGGATTCTCTCCAAGGAGCCTACTTATGCCCACTGCTCACAGACTCTCATTCCCCACATCCCTGTCCCACCGAAGGAATATTCACCTTCACTATTCTACATTCCATAAACTTCTCCACTTCCTTTCTAGGGATTCAAAAGAAGGTTCGATTATGAATTCTCATATCTCTGTAGCCGCTACTAGATTCCCTCAAGGAGAAATCACTTTCCCAACAAACTCTCTCACCTTTAGAGAGTTTCTCAAAGGAATGACAACCTGTTTCTCTAACCACAAGCCTGGAAACCTACCTCTTCAAACAAAAACAACAAAATTGGTTAATGCAAGGGATGAATCAATAATTACAGAGGTTCACGATGACAAAGATTCAACAATGGTGGAATGGCTCTAGCTGCATGCCTACTCAATGCATGTGTGAACTGGACAAGGGATGGCAAGAATTGTGAGAATGAACTCGTGAGGAAAGATGACCAAAATGGTCAGAATGCTGAGAGCGAGAATGGTCAGACCGCAGAATCATGAGAGAGCTAGAATGGTGAGAGCGAATCCCCACAATGGTGGAAATTACCACATAAATCTACATGCGTCCTGGGTGACACTTGGCTCTCCAGGAGCTCGTTCCTCTCCACTTGGAGTTTGTTCCTCTCCCCAAAGGAACTTAGGATAACTGGGTTTATTTCCCAACTTTAGCATTTTAAGGAAATACATTATAATAGTCCCTTAGTTTAATCCCTCAAGCTTATCCTCTTTCTCCTAACCTCTCAGCCCCATCCCTTTCCCTACCTAGTGGAGTTTAGTCCCCCATAACTCTTTTTTCGTGGTTGGTCTACACGCAATGATGTATGTTATTAATAATTGTGCATAATTACATATACAAAAATAGGCTCTCTGGCCTTAGAATTTAGGATCTCCGGCCTAATGAAAACATAATACTACCAACTTATAAATACTTGGCTCACTAGCCTATAACATCATTACAATTCAACAGGGGCTCGGCCTAGGGGTATTACAATCCCCTCCCCTTATTTTTTCACTATCCTCAATGCAACTCATTTACATAACATCAACAAGATTTTCAAGATATTAAAAAAGATGTGTGTATTATGCCCGCAGAACATCTTCATGCTCCTAGGTTGTGTCCTCAGGACCGTACCAGGTCTATTGGACCTTTACAAGCCCTATGGCTCGATTCTGGAGCTGTTTGATTTTTCGGTCCATAATGTGTACCAGATGCACTTGAAAAGCTCTTTCTTGCTCCACCTGAATCACATTCCAATAAATAACATGATTAGAATCAAGTATATATTTCTTAAGCAATGATACATGGAATACATTATTATAGACATAGATGTAGGAAATGCAATCATATAAGCTACTGGTCCAATCCTCTATAGGATTTCAAACAACCCAAAATATCTGGATGCCAACTTGGAACAATTTCCCAACTTCAGGGAACTTCTGTTTGATCCATATTATTTTCGAAACAAAATAAAGGAGAGATGTTACAATGAAATACTCATGAAAAATGCTAGAAACAGGGAAATACAACAATACTTGATTTCTATTAATGAAAGAATTGTAAAGAGACTGTAAAAATACAAATTGCAAGACTCGCTAGAATGGTGACAACTTTATCTCTAAGAAGAGATGTGATGGCTATGATAATTCGCAAGAATATCAATACAATGAGGTTCTAAAGGCCTTTTTATGATAAACATGAATTCAAAAACCCTAGACATCCAAAAACCTAACCCTAGGAGATGAAACACCAAAAGTCACGTGGGCCCTTTTTGGGTAAGTTAGTACATGAACTTCCTGGGGTCGTAACTTTTGCATAAGATATTCGTTTTAGGCGCATGATAGCCCATTGGAAAGGTATTTTTGATAACTACGCATTATGATGTCAAAATCTAACTTTGTCTATAGTTTTACTATGGCACACAAAAAAAAAGAAACATTGTTTAGGGCCCCAAAATGGCTCTAGATGTACAAAAAGATGTGCTGACACGAGAAAATACAAAATAAGCTAGTTGGATTAGGTGGGAGGCCACCAAAATCCACTTGGAATATGTGTGGGGATTCATAAATCCCCATAAGTGTAGAACCCACAATTATAAAAAAGTACAGAAGAACATGTTGAACTAAAAAAATGACAAGAGGAGCCAGTTGGAATAAGTAGGTGGCCACCAATATCCACCTAGATCAATATTACCCCCTTAGGAAGAAATGGTCTCCATTGTGTTGAGTGCCCAGGGAAGAAGGGAAAGTGTTTTCTGAATTTGAATCTTGGTGAGATGCGTGCCTTGTTGGAGAAGTTGTGATGCTTGGTCAGTGGAAGACTGTCACAAACCTGTTGCTGGCAGGGTTGAATCTGTTCCACCCACCTATGGTCTTTGGGTTTGATGGGGCATTATGTAGGCCCCATTGGTGGTGAAGAAAAAATATCTTCCTTCTCTTTGACACTCTGTTTTTTTTGTATATAAGGTGTTGAGGCTGTAGTGGTTGTAGTGGTCTTTTTTTCATCCTTTGAAAAGACTGAAGAGGATGAATTTTGCAGTATGAGAGATTACCTTGCGACACTGTTTTGGTGGAGCAGTAGTCAAAACTACCTATGGTACCCTATAAAGCTAACCTATCAGAGTAATGATGACACTACGGGGTCTCGAATCATAGAAAACATGGTGTTTCCACATATATGGTTGGCCCAAAACAACATAAAAAACATCAAGAGGGGGAAAATCAAACACTACCTCATCCTTGAAGGGATGGATGCCATAGGATAGGTGGAACTGCTGGCTGACACAAAGATCTCATCCCTGATGAAGCCACCCAATGTTGTATGGTTGTTGGCACAGGGGCAGACCCAGGGTTCAACGCTTCAACAATGCACCAACAAAACCCTAACTATTGACCCTTTTGGCAACACCTGCGAAGCAGATGAAGTCTCACCCGAGGTAGAGGCAGGGGGGTTGTAGGACTCAAGTGTCTACAACCTAGCTGGGACAAAAATATTTGATCACAATACTTAACAGAGTGTTATCATATAAATCGGTAGATGCAGACACTAACATATCTCCCTAGATCCACCTGGATCTAGAACAAAATAGGACTGGACATGACTCTTTCCCTAAGTTGCAGTCATTGAATCTACTAATAATAAGGAATGAGTGACATACCTTTATATCACTTCCTTAGGTATCTTTTGTTCTCGCTTCACTCCGGTGCTCTTATGAAATCAAGTCCAAGACAACACAAACCAACCAAAGTGAAGATAGCAAAGTATATTCATTGTCAACCTATGCATATGATCAAGGAGTTACGCAATAAAATAAGAGTGATTTTATGGGAAAAGGACATGCCGTTGTATTATATTAAATAAAAGTAGAAGATACAACCTAATCGCCTTGATGTCACAAGCTTCCTTTCAGTG
Organism: Picea engelmannii; assembly: GCA_009831015.1. Taxonomy (NCBI): domain Eukaryota; kingdom Viridiplantae; phylum Streptophyta; class Pinopsida; order Pinales; family Pinaceae; genus Picea; species Picea engelmannii. Next base: position 574 of record WSFP011354036.1, on the reverse strand, counting down.
ACCCTTGGTTCCAACACACACACTTGCTCTACATTTGCATGAAGAAGATCCAATACAACTTGATAGATCAAATAGAGTCTTCAAGCTTTTGTCCAAACAGGCTTCTTCACACAATTCTTTCACCAATTCTTCATTCAATCTTGTTTAACCTTTTCCATCAGAAACATTTCAATATATAGGAGAAGGAGAGGTGGTTAAATGGATGAGAATGATCCCACTAAATCTGAGAAGTCAGTAGGATGCCAACTATGCGAATGCCAACTCATTTTCTAGAAGATTCCCTTCTAGAACCTTCGTGACCTCTTCTCCTTTCCAAGATTTGAAACAGGTTCACCCCCTACCTATAGAGAAGACTGCGAACAGTTCACACCCTAAGTTTGGGTTGCCTGTGAGAATGAAGGATTTTTGCATCCTGTAATATAGACAGCCTACAAACTCATCTTAAAAATGTACTTTTTGGAAGAAGACAATAGTCACTTTTCTCAGGCAAAAAGTCCTTGTGGGAGCCTGAAGTCATCACTTGTAGAGACATCACCAGAGTGACCAAAATCATGTGTAACAGAATGCCCCCCAA
>ML847544.1:5434-20963 GCA_009831015.1 Picea engelmannii | reverse complement strand
CATGAGATGGAGACTCAGCTCCATGAGGCAAAGGAAACCCTTACCAAGTACATGCATGAACATGAGGTATGTAATGTTGGTTTTTCTTCAAATTCCTCTCAAGATGAATGCTTTGGTGTTTTTGAAAATCACACTAGAGGAATAGGGTCCAAGTTATTGTTAAAAATAGGCTCAAGTTATTGTTGAGCCTATTACTAATTAGGAGAGGCCCAAGTATAGGGGTCTTGGATATGAACAGAAAGATGGAGAAAATTCCAAAGTTGAGGAGACAAGGGAAACAGTTCCAAGAACCACTTTTGTTGCAAGTTCAATCCGTCAAGCATGCAAAATTTGTGTTCAATATGAATGCAAATGTGTGAAACAAGAGAGTTGTGACAACCATGAGGGCAAGAACATTTTTGTTGGTATTCAAAAGAGAGCTAGTAACTCTTCAAATTCACCTCCTCATGAACGCAATAAAGGTGAATGTTCAAGGTATATTTTTTCTTGTAATTTGGTTTCTTTTGATTATGTTGAGCATGGTAAATTTGCATGCAAAAATGGAAGAAAAAGTCCATGTACATATTGTGGTTTATATAACCATCATGTTTCAAAATGTTGGAAAAGATTGACCACATTCAGGAAACTTTCCAAGCAAAGGAAACTTGAAAAGAAGATGCAAATGATTTGCACTCACTGCCAGAAGAGGGGTCATCTCATTGACCAATGTTGGACATTGCATCCAACCACCCATTCACAGGACAAGAAGAAAATGGATAAAGAGACTAGAAAGAATGGAAGAGGAGATTCCATCATCGATGTGAGTCAAGATGATTCACAAGAAGAATATTTTCAGTAGAAAAAGTCACCACTGAATTGGCTTGGTAATAAACAGTTAGATTTCCTAAACAAGTAAGGCTTGCATTTCTTTGTTTCTAGATGCACTTTTCAGATTTATGTATGCATTTCTATTGAAAGTATGACAAGTTGCAATAGCTTATCATAACTTGTATGATGCAAGTTTGCATGTGGATGTGATTCTATTGAAGGCATTCTTGTTGTTGCACAACTTCCCCAAAAGGATGTAAAAGATGGGTATGATAGTCACTTATTGCATCCATTTATCTTTTCATTTTTAGCTCTTATGTACCCACATTTTTTTGGGTTTATGTACTTATGTTTGTACTTGAAGGAAAGTTGAAGAGCTATGCACATGCATGTGATTTTGTATGTGTGTAAATAGTGAACTTGGTGATAGTTCATTATGAGTGACTCATGAATGTAACATGGTTTTGTATCATGAATGTCGACTTTTGGAATGTAGATATGTTTCAAATGAGTCTCGACTTGTGTCGATGTTGTCTTGACGACTATGTTCTGTCGATCATGTTTTTCAACTTATGTTTAGTCGATGGTGTTTGTTGGCTTGTAAGTCGAATTTGAGTACACCAAGATGCAAGAAAATGACATGTAAGTTGATGATGTACAATATGCGACAGTTATTGCTTGAAGAGAAAAAGACTTGGTTGGCATCATTTTCATTCTTGTATAAAATTTGTTTTCAAGATTGATGGTTTTCTTGGATTGTGACAAGATGTCGCAGGAAAGTATTTTGCAGCCATTGTAGAGAGGATTGTGTTGATGCCAAAGATTTCACAAGAAGGACTTGATTCTTAGTGGGAATGCTGACAGTATTACAAGCACAAAGAGAACAATGGGTCAACAACAACCAGAGAATAATGGTTGAGGGACATAGCCAGTTGTAGTGCAAGGCATGTCAAGGCACCTAGGTGATTTCCAAAAAGACTTTTCAAGTAGAATGAGTTGATAGAACTTGGAAGTAGAAGAGTATTGAAGCTCAGGAAGATAATCATCAGCTTTTGTGGGTCCAAAAGCCTTTAAGTGGGAATGTGTGATCAGAATCTGGATCAGGGCTCAAAATTTAGCCCAAAACACAAATTGCTTGGAATCACTACAAAACATACAGGAGTGTACGCCTCACCCTCACAAACCCCACACACTTCAAATGGGTTCAAATAGATATCATATGAGTGAGATATCGTGTTCTTTCCGTTTTTCCAAACTAGCATAAATTTGTTGACTTTACAGTCCATACAGTCCATACAGAATGATGTGGCAGGGGTATGAACCCACACATGGAAATGCTGATGTGGAATGTGTTGATTGGACAGTTGAGTGGCAGATGTGGGAAAATGGCAGTTGGTCACATGGCATACTTATTGAATTGGGTGGTGTCACGTGGCCCATGCATGGGCTGCCACATGGCACCTTGTGGTTTGATAAAATATTTTGGAGTCTATGGGGTTCGAATGCCGAACCTCCCACAGGGTCAACACGTTGGAAAAGTATGGGCTACCACTAGCCCATGTGATGTTAGTTATTATATATATGGGTTGCATTGTATTTAAGTTTTAAAATGCCAACAGTTGGAACAGGGTTCGGGTTGGGGCTTAGCCCCAACCCCAGTTGTATACACTTCCCATGTGACCAACAAAAGGAGCATGTGTGTTTAACATGGTCAGTGCTTTAACCCGACACTTAGTACGCCCACATTCAGCCTTGCAACAGGCCCTATATTAGCGTTGGGATGTGGCCATATGGCCCCCCATGCACCCAACACCTCTGCCCTTCTAGGCCCTAAGTCCGCAAATGGTGATACACTTTATCATCAATAATAGGAATACGCACAGGTGTTGGGTTTAGGCATCGGAAATGACCAGAAGCCATGTTACACACAGAGGTGTGAATTGGCAAACCAGAGACAACAAGCTTGAAGGAGGGAAATTGTAGGAGGCCTATCTTCTTCATTTTTTGTCCAAATGAGGTGTCGAAAAATCCCATCTAGGGGGATTTGGATGTTATGAATCCATTGGTATAGTTTTCAAAGGAATTTGGAGACTTGTATTGTAGTTTTTTCTACATTAAAGTAGAGATCTAGGGAGCTTAGGGCCACCATTGAAGGAGGCCATGCTCAGATGAGCCCAAGTCCATTTTCAGTGACTGAATAGTCATTCCTAACTAATTGAGATGCTATGAACTCATTGGAATAGGTTTTAGAGGCATTTGAGGATTTTTATAGGTGTTGTTTTTACATTGGAGCTTGGGGAAGCTCAAGGCCACCAGTAGAAGAGGTCATGCCCAAATGAGCCATGGTTTGTTTTCAGAGATCTAATAGTCATTTTTTGGGTTTTTACTTATTCCAAACTCAATTGTACAGTCAGTAAATCCATTGGAGTTGAGAAGCAGATTGTAAAAATGTTTTAGAAAAACTAATCCCAGAGAACCTAGTCCATTGATGGATTCTCAAGGAGATGTAGCCTAGTTGGGGGTGAACTTATTTATCATGTTGTTATTGTTGCGAGTTGTTGGTTATATTTTGCTGCAAGTTATCTTTGTTGTTGTATTATTTAATCAACACATTTAACCTTTCAAAAACCTCACACATAAACACCTAAAAGAAGCCTAAACTTGACACATAAATCCTCTTGCACAACTAAGACATTGAGAAAGGTCCTGAAATTTATTTTAATGGAGTAGAGGGTGCTTGCATAGGAAAACAAGTCAGCCCCATATTTTTAGATCATTATTCACACCTTGTTTGTCCTAAATGTTGTATTCCCGAATAAGCTAACTTTCCAACACATGTTCCTTTCTTGTATCAACGGACAGGAATTGCATGAAGTTCTCTTTGTCTTCTCTACAGGTGACTGAGAGTTGTGAAATTGGCTTAACATTTGGGTGCTTATCTCACTTTGAAATATTTACCGTCATGTTTTAAAGAGCCATGAAGATCAACAACCAAGAGTGATTATGGAAACTCAACTTGCTCACACTTTAATTTCCTTCCCTATCTCCACTGTGCAAAGATGCTCTCCCGTAGTGGGATCTATATCCATCGTTAATATATTGATATGGAAAGATCAATGATCCTGAGGGATTGTAGAGTCTCAACTTACTCTCCCTTTAATTTCCTTTTGAATCTCCACAATGGATCTCCACTTACTCTTCGCTTGATCTGACGACTTATCTTCCTCCATCCCAAATCTAACGACCCAACACCACGAATGTTGTAATTTATTTCTTTGTGGCCATTTCTTAAACTTTTTCCACCTCCTGTGTTTCCGAGCATAGTCTAAGTGTTCTTTCAACTCCCTTCTGGCACTCTGTACCTCAAAATTCTTCGGACTTTCTTCGTTGAATTTCTCGTTCATCGACCATGTATGTTGAGGGTAGAAACCATGGCCTCTTAACCTTAGTTTTGTCCATTTCGAAAACAATTATTTTCTGAAAATTTTGCTTCATCTTCCACTAACATGGACCATCCAGGATCAGTGTTGAAATCATGGATCTAATGTCATTTTGTGACGTACCCAGCCACTAATAGGTCAAGAAATGCCACTTGTTGGATGTTTCACTTAGCTCTGATACCATTTTGTAAATTTATATGCATCCATATATAACACAATTAACAATTATATCATTCGGTTCATGCCACTTATTCATGAAAAAATAATCATTAAAACATATTGACAATATATGCATACAGATGACATATTCTAACCATACACATATTAATGTGAAAATAACAGTAATCCTACACACACAACATAGCTGATATATCTAGGAATTACTCATCGATTTATAACACGTACAATTACACAACATAAAATTAACAGATATTTGGAAATTATATTTCAATAGAAGACCACCAAACTTCATTCAGACCTTCCACGAACCTCCCAGCCTTAGACCATGCTACTCATCACTGTTAGTAGTGGGTCACCCCTGAGCTGGGACTAAAATCTACTGGGAAAGGGATTGCTAGGCTTTGCAAGGGAAACATGAAAGTCACATTGGTCAATAGGAAGGACTATGTCCCTGGGATATCTCACACTCACATCCTAAAGCCTATCATTCCCCACATGTTTGTCCCACCCTAGGAAGTGTTCTCCTTCTCGGCTCCACAGTCCTTTGACTGCCCCACATCCCTTCTAGGTCTTCAACAACATGCCATACAAGAATTCTCTGAGAACTATAATTGCAGCTAGGACCCCTCTGGGAGATCATTTCCCCAACAACCAATTTCACCTGGAGAGAGTTTCTTGCATGCTTGACAACCTTATTCTTCATTCCACAGGCCTAAAAACCCACCTCTTCAAACCACAGTCCTGGCAACCTACTTCTTCAATCCACCTTCTAAGTCAATTACCAAAAAGGTGATAGTGACAACAAAGCCTAGTAAGAATAGACTATGGTAGAAAGACACACTTAGTCGAGGAACTGTGTGGGCTGCAACAACCAACAGTTATGAAACAACACACCTCAGACAGTTACAGGGTGCATGCTTGTTTAGAGGTCAACGATCGAGATGATGGTGGCTCAGTATGTGATTCCATAGTGAATCAAGTAGGGTGACAGACTTTTAGAGAATCGTTAGGGTCTTGATAATGGCAAGGATGAGGAGGAACCCAGAATAAGTTGGCTTTCCCCACTATAAACTGCATGTTCCCATCTTGACACATGTCTTCTTGAATCTGCATGAGTTCCGATTAGCACTCATTCCCTTTCCAAGAACATAGGACAACACTGATAATGTCCACCTTAGCCTTTAGGAAATAATAATAAAATATCATTCCCTTAGAGGTAAGCCCTCCAACTTAGCCCCTAGGCCTAGACACTTATCCCCCTACCTTACCCTACCTAGTGGATCTTATTCCCCCATAACTCTTTCTTCGTTGTTAGTCTACACGCACTAGGGTAATTTTATAAATGGTATTTGTATTTACATATACAAAATCAGGCTCATGGCCTTAAGAATATAGGCTCTCTGACCTAATAAATATGTAAGTCTTCATCTTATAAACACTTGTCTCACCAGCCTATAAACATAATTACAATTAAGCAAGGGCTCATCCTTGAGGTGTTACAATAGTCAAATGAATGATATGATACATAGGAGGAAATGAGTGTCTCAAGTAAGAAAAACTAGTTCCAATAGTGGAACATACCTATGCTCAATGCAAGGAGGTGCATGCGAGAGATGGACACTCAAGGGAATGTTTCCTTTTGGGTATAGGGTGTCAATATGCAAAGGATATAAATGAGGCTCGTCTTAGTTGAGGATGCAAACTACTGAGGTGAATGGTTTATAATATAAAAGAAAAAACCAGAAATAGGCTCAATACTGCAAGCAAGGGCCTAAGATGCAATTACAACTTAACGCCAAAAAATGTCATTTTTCGTAATATTAGTCTACTTGGGTTGAAAAAGGAATAAAATTTCACCAAATAGATGTCCTTTCAAATCCAATTTACGAGTGTGAAAGAGACAAGTTCACTCAGTAATCTTTTCTCTTTTTGAAAACGAGTTGGAAAATAGCTTAAATCAAACTTGCTTAGGACTCCTCTAGGTATAGGTCAACATGTTTATGAGTAATAAATAAGGTTCAACATAAAGTCATGTATTATCTATAAGGGACTCCTGAGCATCGAATGAAGAAGAGGATATAACTAGGGTACCCATGTTTGGTAAGTCTCTGCCATTCGATAATGACACTTCTAGTTGCAGCTAAAAGGTTTCATGTCGCTATAAAATGGGTTCATAACTAAGGCATATGAGTGACAGTCATAGGATGATGCAAGTGTGGATGATGGATTGATACATATCCTATATGTTGGGTAATAAAAATACATGTCCAAAGTTACGAACGAGCGACATGGCACTGAAAATCTCAAGAATCCATCGATAAAACTACAAAAAACAACTCAATCCACTATCGTATTACTCGATTAGGCAAAAATATTGTCCGAAACTATGCAAAGTGGGTAAAAATTTGCTATAAATAGTAAAAGAAAACAAATTTACTATACCATTTATATGTTTTACCCAAATAGTGGATTTTGGACCAAATTACCTCTGAACTTAAACTGTTGATTGCGAGAGCTATGAGCAATGAAATCGATGATCGTTTGGACCAAGTAACTCATCTTCCTCTCCTCTTTATTTTAATTGGATTATATTTTGTAATTATGTTCCATTTTTTAAGTTATTTGGGGTGCAATTTTAAGCTTTAGGTGTACGTGGGATACAATTCATTAGGTCGCATATACACATGCTTATACGCATCTGTTTAAACAATAACAAGTGTATAAACAACCCTATATGTGACCCTGTACACTACACCTCACATATATGTCCATAAATAATGTTTTTTAGTGGTTTCTAACTCAAAAAGGAGGTTGTCTCTTGCATGGCGGTGCTAGAGTGGAGAGAAAGAGAACATGAGGAGGTATATGTTGCAGTGGAGAGAGATCTAGGGGCCCAAATGGCCTTTAAAATATGTGGGCTATATAATTTTTGGGCTCTCAAAGGTATGAGGACCCAAGTGATATTGCTACAGTTTCTCATGGATTAATGGGATTTGGTTGGTGAGATCTTATGTTAGTGTTTCATGGGAATAAAACCCCGCCTCAAAAGATAATGTATCAAAAGAAGAAAATGGTAGCTACTAGGCAACTTTGTTCTTCACTGCAAGACAATCCCACAAAGTTTGAAACTTATTCTCAGTGAAGGTCTTGGTGAATATGTCAACAGTTTGCTCAAAGGAAGGACAAAACTGCAAATCAATGATGTTGTCATGTACTAAATATCTGATGAAATGCATGTGGACCTCAATGTGTTTGGTTCATTGTCCCTGTACTGTATATTTTCAAAATTTCAGTGTACTCTGATTGTTACACCATATGTTAGTCAATGTTATGAGGTTAATCTCTCTATGTCTACGGTAAACCACAAMAAATGGATATGACTCCAGAAATCAATKATATCCCAAAAAMWWTCTATGTAAACCAATGTGCAAGCGAGATAAGAAAGGGACCTACCTCRTCTAGATGTTTTATGATGTCCACCATTGAGCACTTTGACCCAAATATTTATACCTGCAACAAGTTTTCAAAAAACAAGCAAAGHAAGCATATAGTGATAATATAAAAGGTTADCACATTAGATAACATAATCCATTAATATACAAAACCAAGCATGCCCATGGATAATAACTCATATATTTGCAAGATATCAATTTGACAGGAAGAGAGTATTTCTATTATTAAATGATCAACATAAGTGAAGATATTATAGACATTCGTGTCGGCATGGTTCGAAACTAAGAAACCAATTTCCTTCCAGCTAGGCCTCCACCACTTCAATCCTCCACCAATGGAAAGCTCATAGAAGGGAGACAATGAGATTCTCTATAAATAAGGGAAGATCTTGGGGGATGGAAACTGTGTTCAGACTTAAAGGAAAAAGGGATGTATACTCAAAATGAAGTAATAATTTCTCCAGAGTAACTTTTCTCTCAAAGTTGAATTCTTTCTCTTTTCCATAGCTTGGAATTGGCCCACTTATATCCTTCAAAATGGAATTGAAGGGTTGATTTAGAATGTTTCCAGTATATGGAAGGCCAAGGATCAGAGATTTCCTTTCATGACATGGAAACCTGACATTTAATTTTGATTTTATGGCACAAATCTCGATGTACATGGGTTGTAGTGGAGAATCCTATGTATACACATGTTGTATAGTGTGCAAGATACGTACAAGTGGAAAAATTTTAATTTTATCTCTGGATTTTATCAACGGGGAAGATAAGTCTGCATAGGGAAATGGAGTAAGGCCCTCTGTGCAAGATTGCATAGGGTGAGGCAAATATTTCTATAAAAGATGCCCCCTAATGTGTGAGGTCAGAGGAGTATTTTTGATGGTCGAAATACATTATAAATATCCCAGAAGTGGAGTGGTATGGGACCAGCTAGAAGAACTCATTGCTCATTACATTTTTCATTGAATTTTCATACATGGATGCCAATAAAATTACACTATAGATCCATGTGAAAATATACCAAACAAGTGTCTGTGGCCATGAATAGGAAAATACAAATGCGGTTACATGCCAAAAAGTTGTCATAGTCACAAAAAAGGCCCAGTAGAACCAGTCTCAAAAACCAATCTGAAGCCATGGAGTACAATCTGATATCTGATCATCACTAAAGTCATATAGGTACTAGTCCAATGAAAAGGAAGCAACAACTCAGGAAAGTTGCAGCCACATGGTGATGTCTTCAAGTCTTCTACAAAATTTTCCAAGGGTGAAAGTCTACATTATGTGAATAAATGAGTTGAGGTCAAGCACAATGAGACATCATTTGATTACCGGTCATTGAGGCATACCATTAACAAACGCATGACAACCTATCGATAATGAAGGTAGGTATCGAACACAAGTGTGAATAAAGGAGTCGGTGTCGAACACCTGAACAATCCATCGATCAGGAGACATTGATGTATTCGCAACTGTCGATGTCAAGAGAGCCTGCCACTGATGAATGTAAGCCTCAAGGCACTCATAAGACTCTAGGTCCCATTTCCATAATAGGTGGGCTGAATTCAATGGAAATAGACCCACTAAAAGGAGATAATTAAGGAATCTCTCAATAGTCAGTACGAGGTACAAAGCAGGATCTTCATTATTTGGTGGAAATCAAACGAAGAACATGTTCATGAACCCATGACCTTGTGCATCTTTCATGTGTGCCAAGTGCAAGAAGTACATAAAAAATATCCTCTAAATAATAGCCAATGATGAAAACTATTGACAAAGGTGAGGAAACCACCAATAAGGCTAATGGCATCTAAGACACTACATGAATACCAATGTGTGAATAGATTCCTTGCCATCGAACAGAAGGGAAACCACCCAGTCAATGACCAATGATGAAATGTCAATTGTTGGGTTCAAGGTTACCTACCAATCATGAAAGTAGGGATAGTGTGCATGATAGGAATACAGTATCATGTGATTCTAAGACAAAACTGAGGGTATGTCCAACATGAAAACTCAAGAGTTCCAAGGAGTGGCCCACACAGGTTGATAAAATTCCTTTGAAAAAGAGAATGAGACATATACAGGACACCAAAAACATAGACCTGATGATGAAATCATAAGATGCAGGAGGTATCAATGAAGTTCTATGTAGGGAATGAAAGAGTAACCAGTCGGTAGAGAAGAATTTGTAATGAGCTTAGCTTCGTAAGGCCATGCTAATCCCAAAATTATGATGATGAATGGACTCAAATAAATTTGTGCTATGTTCAAAGGCAACACAATTGTTGCTGATACAAGATAATACTCCCTTCCTGCCCGTCTTTTTTTGTTTTTTGATAGACAAATAAATGCTATGATACAAAAGAGGAAACAACTATCGCAAGTAAGAAAACCTAGTTCCAACAATGGAACATACCAATTCTCAATCCAAGGAAATATATGCAAGAGATGAACACTCAAGGGAATGTTCCCTCCTGGGTATAGGGTGTCAAATTGTGAAGGATATAAACAAGGATCTTCTTCATTGAGGATGCAAAAAACTGTTGAGGAAAATGATTTATAATGGAATGTGAGAACTGTCCAAAGGCTCAATACTGCAAGCAAGGGCATGAGATGCAATCACAACTTGACACCAAAAAAATGTCATTTTTTATGTCTTTTAGTCTAGTTGGTGTGAAAAAGGGATAAACTTGTGCCAAATAGACGTATTTTCAAATCCAATTTATGAGTGTGAAAGAGGAAAGTCCTCTCGACAATCTTTTCACTTTTTGAAAATGAGTCGGAAAAGAGCTTAACTAAGACTCACAAACTTTCAAGTCCAATTTAATGAGTGTTAAAGGGACAAATCACTTGGAAATATCTTCTCTTTTTGAAAACGAGTCGGAAAAGAGCTTAACTAAGACTCGCCACCTTTCAAGTCCAATTTAACGAGTGTGAAAGGGACAAATCACTCAAAAATATTTTCATTTTTTAGACGAATCGGAAAAGAGAATAAATGATGCGGGAGCACCGTAAGAAAGCACAAAAGTGGAGGACAGTTGGATATGCACTAGTGTGCATTTTGGGGATGTTTTGAATTTGAAAGGATGAAGCATTAATGTAATATCTAAAAAAAATATTTTTTCTTTTATGGTTTGGAGATTGTAACACAAATCTTGAGTGGTTGCTCTCATCTGTTTGTTGGAGGAAATTAATGTAATAAATGTAAAGTAGATGTAGGCTTTAATTTGATTTGATAGATTAGAATTGTAGGAGGGAAAACTCTAGAAATCTCCCTCGTATGTGTTGTGTTGTATCATTATTCTCAATTGTAAGATAAGAGAAAGAGAATAGGAGAGCAAAGAAGAACATATATTGTAGAAGTTGTATAAGTAGATAGTCGATGCTATAGAACCCATGCACAAAAGCACTTGAGTTAATATAAGAATGCTTTGACTCAATTTCATGGTGTTGTGATGAATATTGTTTGCATCTATTGAATGGTATGTTTACAGTTTGTTTATATGCTATGTTATGCATTTGTTTCAATGTTGTGTGTATGCATGATTTCATGTTAAATGTATGAATTATGTGAGAGGGAGAGTAGGAGTTTCAATTGTTTCTCTTCCTCAGAATTCCTGCAAGGAGTGCAGTGAAAGTCCACAAGGAGTGTGTCGACATGTTCTGAGTTTTACCTCATAAAAGCTCAAGAGAGATACCATTGTTCTCATACCAGAAGAAGTGAAAGTATAGCACAGAGTCATGAAAGGTATGCACAGGCCAGGTTGAAGTCTTAGACTTTTCCAACCCAGTGAATGGTTGAAGAGTAACTGTTGCAAGGAGTGCACAAAATTGGAGAGTTTAGATAATCAGAGATTATCCTGAAGCCACAAGAAGTGAGGGAAAAATTCCATGGAATCCTTGATTTTGCATCAACAACCAATCTTAGGAAGGATAGAGACTTTGAAGAGTTTGAAGGAAACATGAGGCTGAAGTCACCTCGCTAGAACTAAGCTCAGAAGGAGATGCCATTTTTTTTCCAGGAAGTATTGAGAACTTGAATGGACAGTTGAAACTCTCAGAAGGAGAACCACCAATTTTCCGTGGACCATTGGATCCAGTGGATCAATGAAGAATTTAAGGTTGAGTGTATTTCAACACTCATAATATCAGGAGGAATAGTCATCATTAGATATGGATCAACAAGAATTGTTGATCTTGTGATTTCAGATTTCAACATTTCGGGAGTTTGAGTGTGGCAAAGGTTGTGACTTGGAGATCTTGATTTGTGAAATTCTAATACAATATGGTATGTCAGATCGAGGAGGAATCAGGACCGTTGATATGTAAGAAAGGAAGTCACAAGTTTGAACTTTAGGAGATGGGAGAGGAATAACATCGTGAACTCATGACTCATGAAATGCTGACGTGCTCAGAGGTGGAATCCATGATGGAACTAAGGTCACATGGTTAAGGCATAAGGGAGTAGATAAAGATCCGTTAGCCCATTTATGGGTTTCAAGAGTCAAAGGAGTCAAAGGGACTCACAATATGAATTGTGAAGTCATGAAACATGAAACACCTTTTTGTGTGAAGGTCATGGTCACATCGGTTGGTCACGTGGAGTGGAGGTTTGCGCCTAGTGCTTGTTCACACAGGTGTAACTTCTAATAATGACATGTGGTTACATGTGTGAAGGTTCTAGTGGGAACTAAAGAGTTGTTCTGGCTCAAGGGAATAGAAATATCCAATACTGGGAGGTCACGCAGAACCTTCTGAGGTAGGGGTGCTGCATTAGGTGGTATCAGAGCCTAGCTTACAATTATTGTTTTCTATAAGAAAGAGAAGATAGAAGGAAAGTTTTGATTTAAATTCTGTGTGGAATATATTTTAACAATGCCGCCAAGAAGACATCAAGAGAGACCCATGCTCGATCCAGTCTTGGAAATGGAAATGAGAGAAATTTATACTCGATTGGATGCTATGGAGACAACCTAGAGGTGAACAACTGATACTAGAGATTTTAGTGAGGCTGAAAACGAAAGTCAGGTTGGAGTCGAAGAAGAAGTTGTAGCCAAAGATGCTGTAGAGGAACATCTATGCAAATTTGTTGCAAGAATATGGGTTAGGGAAAAAATGGACATTCCGATGTATGAAGGAAACTTAGACGTTTATGAGTTGCTAGATTGGTTTAGAGATATGGACAAGTACTTTGACTATGAGGATATCAAAGAAGATAAGAAAGTTAAACATGTTGTCACTAGAATCAAAGGGCATGCAGAACTGTGGTGGGATGAACTGCAGGCTAATAGGCGTTGCAAAGGAAAACAACGAATCAAAATTTGGGATAAGATGGTAGCAAAGATGAAAGCCAAATTTATACCCAGATATTACCAAATTAATCTGTTTCGAAGGTTGCATAATTTGAAACAGAATGGGATGAAAGTGAAGGAATACACTAAGGAGTTTTATAGACTCAACATTAGGGCAAGTCATAATGAGAGTGATGATGAAAAAGTTGCCAGATACATGAATGGCTTGAGATATGAAATTCAAGATGAGATGAGCATGGTGACAATAAAAAATGTGGAATATTCTTATCAAATTGCTTCAAAGGTGGAAGTAAAATTGGCCCGAAAGAATGGTCAAAGTGGCAGGGGTAGAAGTCCAAGAAGAGGCAAGGAAATTTTCCATGATAGAGTACAGAAGCCCAAGGATGAAGAAAATAAACCTCATAACCACCTAGAAAGGGGAGGAAGTTCAGAAGGAGGACAATATGTTGATAGGAACACGTTTCCTCAAGAAAGAGAAAGAGGAAGAGGAAGAGGTGATGAAATAAAGTGTTTTGTCTATGGAAATATCATACACAAATATTTTGAATTCTCTAATAGAAAAGGAGATGGAGTAGGTAAAGATCATATGTCAGAAGTGCAAAGGTGAAATGTTGAGGCAGAAGATGTAGAAGGTGGAAGATCCTTAATGATGAGGAAAATTATCTTGAAGCCAGAGAAGGAGATAGAGAATCTAGTCCAAAGGAACTACTTGCAAGACCAAGGATAGGGTATGCAAGGTGATTGTGTATAGTGGAAGCATAGATAATATATTATCCACATATATGGTGGAGAAGATGGAATTGGAAATAGTTGCACATCGAAGCCCATATAAGGTTTCGTGGTTACAAAAAGGACATCAGACAACAGTAACTAAACAATGTTTAGTTGAATTTAAGATAGGGGGATATAGAGATGAGATCTTATGTGTTATTATTCCCATGTATGTCTGTCCTCTTTTGTTGGGGAGACCGTGGAAATATGACATGAATTTTTCTCATGATGGGAGAAATAACACATACACCTTGGGGAAGAATGGTAGGACACATATGTTGTTTCCAATTGAAGACAAGAAGGTGAAAGAAGAAAGAAGAAATACTATAATTCTAATGAGTGGGAGGAAACTTCTGGATGAAGTCAAAAAAGGTGAAGAAATGAAGTTTGTTGTGGTGAGAAAACCTAGAGTCATATTGACCAATACTTTGATGGATGATATACTGGAGGAAGTTTAGGAAATGTTGCAGAATTTCATTGATATAGCGGTGGATGATTTACCTTGTTCATTGCCACCCATCAGAATTATAAGCCATCGCATTGACCTTATACTAGGAGTGAGTTTACCAAACAAAGAAACATACATATTGAAGCTACAAGAGAATGAGAAGTCAAGAAGCAAGTCCAAGATTTGATGGACAAAGGGTTGATCAGGGAAAGCTTGAGTCCATGCATTGTACCAACATTGTTAAGTCCAAAAAAGGATGGTGGATGGAGAATGTGTACAAACTCAAGGAATATAAACAAAATCACCATTAGGTATAGATTTCCTTTACCGAGGATGGATGACATGATGGATTGCTTGAGTGGAGCAATTTTTTTTTCAAAAATTGATTTGAAAAAAGGATATCTTCAGATTAAAATGAGGGAACTTGATGAATGGAAGACAACATTCAAGATGAATGAAGGGTTGTATGAATGGCTTTTCATGCCGTTTGGTTTGACGAATGTGCTAAGTACTTTCATGATATCGATGAACTAAGTCTTGAAATATTTCATTGGAAAGTTTGTAATTTTGTATCTCGATGATATATTGATCTTTAGTAAGGATGAAGAAGAGCATTTGAGATACCTAACTCTAGTGATGAGGAGGTTGCAGCGAGAGAAGTTACTGACAAATCTGAAGAAGTCATCTTTCATGAAGAAAGAGATTGTTTATTTGGGGTTCGTTATCTCTTTGAATGAGTTGAAGATGGATCTTGAGAAGGTAAAAGCAATCAAATATTGGTCATCTCTAAGGAATATCTTTGAAGTCAAATGCTTCCATGGATTAGCCAATTTTTACAAAAAGTTCATCAGAAATTTTAGTGGAATTTTTGCACCAATGATGGACACAGTGAAGAAAATACATAAATATTTTCATTGGACAGAGGAAGCAGTGAAACGTTTCAAGTTGTTAAAGGAGAAGATAAATGGGCAAACAGTTCTAGTTATGCCATATTTTAGTAAGACATTTCAAGTGAGATGTGATGCAAGTGGATTTGTGATTGGAGCAGTCTTAAGTCAAGACAATAGACCAATTGCATACTTTAGTGAGAAGCTGAATGAGGCCAAGATGAAATAT
>ML847543.1:34695-47126 GCA_009831015.1 Picea engelmannii | reverse complement strand
TTTTACATTCGGTTATGAGCTTTTCTTCTCCAGTTAAGAATAAGTCATCCACATACAACAACAATATCACCGGCTCATCATTCATAACCTTGAAGTAGAGGTTAGAATAAACTTTACTCTTGGTAAAGCCCAAGCTTGTCAGAAAACTGTCTATCCTTCCATACCAAGCTCTAGGAGCTTGCTTCAACCCATACAAAGCCTTTTTCAACTTGCAGACACGAGTCTTTCTGTCTTCAACTTCAAATCCTTGAGGTTGTTCTATATACACTTCTTCTTCGATGACACCATTTAGGAAAGCTGTATTTACATCCATCTGGTGTAACTTCCACTTCATCTTAGCTGCAAGGGCTATGATGGTTCTGATCAAAGTGTATCTGTCTACATGAGCGAATGTCTCTTCATAGTCAATGCCTTCCTTTTGAGAAAAGCCATGAGCGACAAACCTTGCTTTATACTTCTCAATACTTCCATCAACAACATGTTTTATTTTGAAAAGCCATTTGGAAGATACCACATCCTTGCTCTTCGGTCTGGGAACTATTTCCCATACATCATTCTTTATTATGGATTGGTATTCTTCTGTCATGGCATCTGCCCATTCTTTCTTCTGAATGGCTTTCTTCAAAGTAGGTAGGCTCCTTCTTTAGGAGATCACACATCAAAGCCATATAACTGGAGAATGGCTTAGGTCTCTTCACTTGTCTCGTGGTTTCTTCGAGAACACCATACTTCTCTCCATCTTGAATAAGCTCCCTAGCCCAAGTAGGCTTTCTCTTATGGGAGATCGTCATCTGAGGAGGTTCTTGAAATTCTACTATATCATGATCTTCTAGAATTTCCTCATCAGGGGAAGTTATGACTTCCCTCACTGGTTCTGCAACTCTGGGAACCTCTCTCACTGATTTTGTAACTCTGGGAGCTACAGGTTCCTCTTCATATACTTCTTCAAGCTGACATCTTCTTGATTTCTTGAATGCTGCATCTTCATCAAAGGTCACATCCCTGTTGATCTCAATATGATGGTGACCTGGTATATAAACCCTGAAGGCCTTGCAGACCTCACAGTATCCAACAAATATTCCCTTCTTTCCTGAAGGGTCCAACTTGTTTCTCTTCTCTTTCGGAATATGTACAAATACTGGGCAACCAAATATTTTGAGATGGCTTACTTCTGGCTACTTTCCGGAGAACATCTCTTCAGGGGTCTTGAACCCAAGTGCATTATGGGACAATCGGTTTTGTACATATACTGTTGTTTTTGCTGCTTCTGCCCATAAGCACATTGAAAGATCTTGATCATGGATTGTAGGAAGTGGTGAGCTCCCTCTTAATCTCGACATCTTTGCAATAGTTTACAAACTCTTTTGAGGTGTATTCTCCTCCATTATCTGACCTGAGTATCTTGATCTTTCTTTCAGAATGATTCTCTATCAAGGCTTTGAATTCCTTGAATTTACTGAACACTTCATCTTTTGATTTCAAAAAGTAAACCTAGGTCTTACGAGAATAATCATCAATAAAAGATACATAGAATACATACCTACTGATGGAGGATGATGGCATTGGGCCACACACATCCGAGTGAATGAGTTCTAAGACTCCTTCTGCTTTACTGTCTCTCTTCGGAAAAGGGTTCTTGATGTTCTTCCCTTGTGCACATCCATTGCACACACCTTCATGGTCAACCTTGAGTTTTGGTAGACCTGTGACTGCCTTGCATACATACGGTAATGCCTTGTAGTTGATGTGGGCTAATCTTCTCTGCCATAGTTCACATGGATTCTCAATGGCATGGTTCATGGCAGCTTCTGAGTGACCCTTTAGCTTATACAAGCCACCTTCTTCTTTTCCAATGACGATTGCTTCTTTCATGGTTTTACCCTTAGACCACATAAGAACTTCTCCATCTATAAAGACAATTCTGAAGCCTTTCTTTTCTAAAGCTGATATGGAGAGTAGGTTCTTTGTCAAACCTGGTACATAGAGTACGTCCTTCATCTTCATTGGAGTCCCTGAATTAAACTTGTAGTTTGATTCTCCCACTCCCTTGATAGGGTATTGATAATCATCTCCAAGTGTAACTTTCCGAGAAAACTTCTTTTCTGAAAGGCAAGAGAGGATATCTCTTTGACCTGTCATGTGCTTGGAAGCACCACTATTAATGAGCCAAGTGTCCTCTCTAGGTGATATTGATCCTGAGAGGGCCGAGATTAAGACATAGTCTTCAATGCGTTCTCTTATCATTTTTCCCGGTGGCTCTTTATCTTCAACTGCATGGGCATGGTGCCTGTTATTTTTCCTCTTGTATTCTTCTTGTCTAGTTGGATAATGTCTCGAAATATATCCCATCTTGTCACAATGGTAGCAAGATGAGAAGTCTCTTTCTTTTCTTTGTCCTTTCTTCTGGAACCTCTTAGGTTGAGATTCTTTATGTTTGTATAGGGGGTGAAACTCTTTATGGGTTTCTTTCTGGAAGTAAGACTTCTTTCTTCCTCCTTTAGTCTGAGTAGCTAGGGCTTGATCTTTATCTCTGGATAGTAAAGCTTCTCGGTTAGCTACTCTCGATTCTTCTTGAATACATTCTTCCCAAAGACTGTCGAATTTTAGTTTCTCCTTTCTAGCAAAAATAGTTTGGATGAATGCATCCCAAGGTCTTGTGAGACCATTAAGGGCTGTCATTATGAGTTCATCTTTGTCTATGGTATCTCCAATTGCTTCTAGTTGTTCTTTGAATTCTGATATTCTGGAGAAATATTCCTGGATCGATTCTCCATTCTTCATCCTTGTATTCTTGAGTTGAGTTCTTAGATTCATCTTCCGGTTTATGTTCTTTCCTTCATACAATCTGGTTAGGGCATCAAACATTTCTTTTGGAGTCTTCTTTGATGACACTTCAGGAATCAAGTGATCTTTGATAGAATTTGCAATGATTCTTTTAGCCTTGATCGTGTCCTTTTGGTGCTTTGCTTTATCTGTAGCATCGTCGGGTTCCGACACTTCTTCTTTAACGAATCTTGCTAGGTCATTCTCTTCAAGAATGAGTCCAATCCTATAATTCCAGGCACGAAAGTTTTCCACACCTTCTAGCTTGTCAACAAGCTTAGTGCTTGCAGACATCTTTTACCTGGAGCTAGGAAAATGACCAAAAAATGAAAATGCTCAGAATTGAATTTTGAACTTACCAGGAGGTGCGCTTGGTTGAGGCGAGTAGCCTGGTGTGGTTAGATTTCAGAAAATCCAACTTTTACCCCTTCAAACTTGATCAACGGATTTCTGGACTGGTGCTTCTGGTTTTCTGGTACTTCTGGTACTCTGGTTTTCTGGTACTTCTAGTACTTCTGGTACTTTGGTTTTCTGGTACTTTTGGTACTTTGTGAAAACTAGGGTTTCGCTTTCCGAGAGATCTAGCCACTGAAAAGTTGCGTTGAGGATGCCAAATTGATCCTTGAGGAAGGGCACACTTTTCTAGATGGTTTTGGGGCTGAAATACTTCTTCAATAAAAAGCCCTAATTTGCATGTACGACAACAATGACGTTTTTCACTTTCTCTTGTGAAAGATGCTCTCTTTAGCTTAGCTTTGATACCATGTTAAGGTTTAAGCTATTATTAGGTTTCTTTTCATTTCACTAGATAACAATAGCATAGATAGGATCACTGAGAAATACACAATCACAAGAGACACATCATTTATCTCGGGAAACCCTCATGGGGGAGAAAACCCAGCAAAAACTTCCTTAATATAGATAGCCAATACAATGCCAAGAGATAACTCAAACAAACACAGAAAGTCCTCTCCCAAGAATGCGCCTTTCTTTCTCTTCTTTCTTCTCCAACTGCAGCTCCGAACTTGTGCTCTGATGCACAAGCGAGTGTGTGTCCAAATGAGGCGCTAGCCTCTTTATTTATACAATCTGGCACGTGTGGACGGAGGTGTCTTTTCACTGGCAGGGCCGACTTCTTGTTCTGAGTGGTTATAACCACCTTTATTATATTCTGGGGCCGACTTCTTATTCTACCTATTACAATTAGGGTTTGACCAATCCGCAAAAGAGGATTTGGTCATTTACAATACCCGACATGATCAATCCACAAAAGGGGATTGATCTAATGAATAATACAACAATAATAATTAGAATACTCTTTGTAGTTACAATATTTCAACATTGTGGAGAACCAGACAGGAAGAAAGATCAAGGTCTTGCGGTCGAACAATGGGGGTGAGTATACCTTCATAGAGTTTGCAGACTTCTGCACCCAACAGGGTATCAAGAGGTAGTTGACCGTTCCTTACAAACCCCAGTAGAATGGGGTTGCTAGGTGTTTGTCAGCCATTGCATGCTTTGGCTAGTAGGAACAACAACAATCATTTGTGTGGGCTATCAGAGGATGGCTCATTTGCATCATGGAGCTCTGAGAGTGCTGAGGGAGATTGTGACAGCTTTGCCACAGTTTGGCATTGAGAATCAGGAGGTGTGCAGAGGGTGTACTCTTGGGAAGCACACCAAGACTGTCTTTCCCAACTGTGACAGTAGATCAGCTGGGGTACTTGATTTGATACACACTGATGTGTGTGGGCCCATGTCACGAGTTTCCTTAAGTGGTTGTGAGTACTATGCGACTTTCATTGATGACCACTCCAGGAAAACCTGGATCTATTTCCTCAAGACCAAGAGTGAGGTCTTCAAGAGGTTCCAAGAGTTTAAGGCCCTTGTGGAGAACCAAACAGGAAGAAAGTTCAAGGTCTTGCAGTCGAACAATGGGGGTGAGTATACCTCCATAGAGTTTGCAGACTTCTGCACCCAACAAGGTATTAGGAGGTAGTTGAATGTTCCTTACAACCCCCAACAAAATGGGGTTGCTGAGAGCAAGAATAGGGCCATTGTTGGTGCAGCGAGATCAATGTTGCATGATCAGGCATTGCCATTTTTCTTATGGGTAGAGGCTTGTAGTACTGTAGTGTATCTGCAGAACAAGAGTCCCCATAGAGCTCTGGGGAGAAAGACTCCCGAGGAGGCCTTCACTGGGAGTAGGCCTCCTCGGGAGTAGATGCGGTTAGGATATGGACACACTACTCAACCAAATTACTAGTAGTACATCTTGACCTAAGTCATGACAACATTTATCTAAGGACAACATGTCCTCCCATGGTAAAATGAGACAAAATATAAATTTTTAGCGTTAAGAAGTGTTATAAGATATAACCAATGTTAATTACTTTCACGATAGGTTAGAAACAATCACATCACTTCTAAGAAGGAAACCATCACATGATATCATAGCACATCAATTGAAAGAAGCATGAAGTACCATCTGTGTGAGGACATATCATTTGAGGTGTAAAGCATAGGAGCTGATATACCATGGTAGAGCTATGTGAAGGAGCTCAGATGATGTTAGGCTGGAAAGACTGGAAGATCATGCTGGAATTGGCAGATATGAGCAGGAGAGCTCATCCAAGCAACATCAATGCACCCCTGAGAGGGTGGTCCATAAGTAGTTTCCCTTGAGGGGGCAACAGACCCTACTAATCTCAATTGAGCTAATATCGTATAGTCTAGTTGTGTGGACATAACTTTTTAAGTAGTTTTTTACAAATTTCCGTTTGCTAGTCTTGTATTATGAATCTTCTTGAGATATCTAGCATGATCTTAATGTTGCATAGAAGTTTAAGGTATCTTGTTAAAGCCAATTGTTAGCCATGCTAATTGTGTAAGGTGCTCCTAAAGTAGCTAGTTGCAAATGACTAAAATAAGTATGAATAAAGTTCCTTGTATTAATATGAATTTGCAATACTTGATTTGATGTTATTATGTAGTATTCCTTATTTTGTTTGTAAATGCTATGGCTATTTGATTTTCAATTGATTGAACTTATTCATTCTTGCATATCAATATTTTTTTCTGTAGCCACATGAAGAAATGCCACTTTTGTTTTTTGCCAGTGTAGTAAATTTGTGGGTGATATTTTTCAGGTGGCTGACAATAGTTGCTTCAACTCTTTCCATTCGCCTGGCCATCCTTCCTTTGATCATTTTGCAACTGAAGAAGATGGATAGAATTAAAGAATTATCGCCAAAATGTGAGCATGCTTGTATTTGAGAAGTTTACAAAGATTCTATATGTCATTTTTACATTGGTGTAATTTCTATAGATACTCTAGAAAAGACACTTATAGAATGACAATAATGTTCTAGTTTATTTGCATTATTGTTCTTGGTTCTTTTATCACATGAGATATTCTGAAACACATTCCTTGGTAAATGCATTTAAAATTTGAAGTAGTTTTTTCTTGGGACTACATTTTGAATGCTTGGATAGTTGACTTAGTCTCTTTACAACTGTCCTTGAAATGAAATTTCTTGCCAGATTGTTTTGCATAATCCTTTGGCAAAACCAGGTTGGAAATTGGTTATTCCCTTTCTTGTTTGTAATACTGAATTTTTTAGTTCACTAACTTTTTATGACTTTGAAGAAGTGTTTGGAGGATCTATCCCATACCATTATTCAATACATTTTGTCTCTAATGTTTGGCCCTTTGCATGTTTAGCTTCACAAATCTTAATAGCATGTTTTGCCTTGCTTGCTTGCTTGACAGTTTCATAAGTAGGATTTGCTTCTATTTGGATTTTAAGTTGAGCAAGCTCCTCTTATAGGTCTTTTCTGCTTTTTTCTTCCATTGTTAAATTGCTCATAATATCTGGTAAATTTGAGTTTTTTTTCCATGGCCTTATTCCACCATTCTATCCATCTAGAGTTGTTATGGGTCTCTAAATTGGATTTTGATAGTGTATATGTTTTCTAATGGTTATATTGTTTTCTACTTAGCATTATACTTTTATGTTAGTGGTCTAAATAACGTGAAGCAACTTAATGTCATATGCCCTTTTTGGTTAGATAATGGTGGTTGCCATGAACTTACTTTTCTCTCATAAGACATCATTGTTTTGTATATCACATTATTACATTGAATAATATAGGAAGTTTCTCTTCTCTCTTTGCAACTTTTCTACATAACTATATGTGCAAACTTTATATGGCATCATAGCCAAGTGTAATGTTGGCATTTGGAGGTGTTAGAGCCGAACACAAGGGATTTGATGAGTCAATGAGGATTGAAATTTGAAACATCATGGGCACATAATCACGAGAATTTTGGCACATGATAGGCAAAATCAAAGTATGGTCTGAAAATCGAAGTGAAGGGAGGTACCAACCAAAGGTAGACTTTTAGTTTCTTTGTAATATAATGATTCATGGAGTGACAAAACAAAAAGCTTTGAAATAAGTATTGATTTATTTGATGTAGTTTTAAATTTTAAAAACATGATATAAGTTTAGACTTAGAAAACAAATATTTAATTAATTTTTTAGAACATATGAAGCAAAAGAGAAAATTAGACTGTTGACATTGTTGTACATATGATGATGAGTCTATACTTGTTAAAACACCTTCTAGACATCAGATGTTGAATGGGAGGAATGTGACGATAGTCTAGGATTGGTTGATCAACAAGGTCAATGATGAGAAAACAAACAGTAGGGTTTGCAAAGCCCAAGAAGGTCAAATAAATGATGCAAAAGTTCTATAGGAGGTAGGAATGAATGGAGCTGAAAACATAATAGACCAACATGATTTATGTGTGGCAGACAAATAACAAATGTATTTCAACCCATGAAAGCTCCAGCAACATGGGAGCCATATTGACGTTGTTATCGCAGGATTTGTACATGTCCAAAGCCCCACCACAACTCTCCAAATCTTGCGTAACTATGGAAGATCCTACCACTGCCACCTTAGTAAGAACTTCCCTCGTTTTAGTGATGGAAGAGATCCACCACAAGGGAGGCTTCCCTGGTGACCTCAAGGGGTCAAAGTAGCAAGTATAGTAGCCAAGCCTACTGCTCCCTCTCTTGATCACCTAAAGATTGGTCTAAGTCAAGGTAGTAGATGAGAGATGAAGCTGTTTGTGTACCTGCCCGGAACAAGAACAATTTATAGCATATATGTAATGATTTCCAAGTTCAAACATGCAATTAATACCTCTTTAAGACAATAGACAAAGTAAATTGCAATGGCTGTTATAAAATTGCAGCAATGAATAGTGATACAACAACAGTAAAAGATTTATAACGATAGCAATTATTAGGGTTCAGAATTGCAACAATTGACTATAAAAACTTTGCACATATTCACTAGATTGATATCCAATTGTCTAAGGCAATATCTGAACAAGTTAAGCCACCAATATATGTATGTATGCAGCAAATATGATTGTTATCAGACGGCTGTAGCAAACTTTTGTAACAGCAGCAAGTTTATTAGCAAGTTTGCCAATGTTAGTGTTAGTAAAGTTAGTAGAGAGCTTAAGAGAGTTGAAAGAGAGTGTTTGTTGATCAATTCACCATGAGAGAACTTTAAAATCAGTGCCTTTTAAGGGTTATGGAGTCTTATAACAACAAATGCAACTAAGCTTGGAGCTTGATCTAGTTGCAACCGAGAGGTAGGACTCAAACTCTTAAGGTGCTAGCACATTAGGGCCTTAGGGCTTGAATCTTGAGGAGAAGGATTTTTAGGGTGCAAGCACATTTGGGCCCTAGAAACCTTTTCTCCCTTCTTGTAGTTTAACCCTAGGATTTTAGGAGTTTAACCCTAGCAATGATTTCTTCACAAAATTTGGACAAAATTAACCTTGCGAGAGGAGGAAGCATGAAAAAGTAAATTTACCAAGCAAGACGTCTAGCATGAAAAAGTAAATTTACATTAATAGCATAAGATTGAAATTGCAGAAAATTCACTTACTTCACCAAGAAACCATGATATAAAACCTAATTGCAGAAAATTCTCTCCAAAATCAGCAAAGAGCATCCACAATTGACCTCCCAAACATAGTGCATGAGTGTAGAAGAGCTAGATAGCCCAACAGGGTGAAAATTTCAGAAGTAATCTCTCACAAAGGTGAGGAGAATGTGATGTGGTATTAGGGCTTACTTCATGGCTTATGGTAACCATTTTTATGAACGCCTTTGTAGAGGGAGCGCTTGCTTGCTTGAGATACCCTTTCCTCGATACTTTTTGCATTCCGAACTCCTTATTTGCCTTTTGATACCCAATTATCATTTGCAAGTCCCCTTTATAAGGTTTCAAGCTTCATTCCTTTATTTTTTACTGGGCAATAATCCTTTATAATTGGTGCATTCATTCTCATCTGGACATGGGCGATTACCATTGGAGGGGGTAGAGCTCAAGTTGGCTTGAGGCTTTTATGGTGGCCTTTATAATTTAGCAATAGCATATACATAGAGTCGTTGCATCAACCTCTGGGCCTTTATCCCCTTCTTCTCATGAGAAAATGGACCATAGCCGAAGTTTAAAATATGTGAAAAGGCTTTAAGATGGAAGGTGTTAAGTATGACCGGGAACAGAACATCACCCTTGGTAGGGCCCCCCGATATTTCCCCTTTTCCTTGGGCGGTGACAACACGGGACTAGGGAATAGAAGCTGACCACCAAGGTGAAACAAGGCTACCGACACAATTTCCCAAACCAATGAACCATTATCTGACTTCAACCAAGGATCTTCACCCACATGCCCGATAAATTAAGTACAACACTTTGCATGAAAGAAGGACTAACATACCTCATGGGACAATGGCTTACCATCTCCCATACTCTAGGTTGCTTGAATGTGATGAGCCTTGGTTGATCTGTGCTGGGAGGCAAATGAAGTTGGCTATTGGGTTGCCATCTATGGACATGCTGATCATCATCATCATGGTGTAGATTGTGTTCTCCATTGCAGGCCCCAACACACGATCTCCTCCAGTTATCCCTAGGCACGAGCGGGGGGGTAACAGATGTGAAAGGAGGTTGAAGTAGTTTGTGACAATAATGACAAGTGAAGGAAAATACTCGAACAAATCGATTAGTTTGGAGGACAACAACATGACAATTATCTAATCTTCCAGTGCAAAATGCATTTTGGTGGGAAGCATGACATTTTTATCTATGTAACAACTTACATGCTTACAAAAATTGTTAGATTGGTACTGGCAACAAGCTTCCTCATCTAAGTCACCTGACACGAAGACACGGGACACGGGAATACGAGTATCCGATACGAACACGGCGACCCCCGAAATTAGGACACGGGGAACACGTTATATATATATATATATATATATATATATATATATATATATATATATATATAGGTTAAAAATTACTGAAATAGACAAAATATTGATAGATCATAGTAGATATTGATCAATGAATTCCGAAAAAGATACATCATACAAATCAATCCAACTCTAAACATCATACTCATAGGACATAGACATACTGATAGTCTGATAACTTCTCATTGACCAGTATTTGCATGGGAGATGTGAGATATTGGTGTCTTATTCAACAAGAGAGTGTTTGCATGTCAGACTTCAACAACTAACCACCGTGTCAGCAGTCAGTGAATTAGAGAACATGATAGCAGCAAAATGATGGTATGATTATGTAAATAAGGCTAAAACAAATCAACTTATACTCTGCCTTTGGATGATTACTATAGCAGCAAGTATTCATGGTGGATATCTCAGCTAATTCAACGCTGGAAAGAAGGCTACAATCAACAAAGGTTTCCACTGTTTCCACTGTAGATGACCAACTGGGCGATGGCTGCGATATCCCACGGTGAAGACAACCAACTTCCAAGCGATGGATGAAATAATGAAATCCGACTTCCTCCACGGGCATCTAAAATAATGAAACATCTAAAATACCTTAACAAAACCCTTTTTAACCTCCCACGACATGCTTTACGAAGGACACGTGTCATAAAATTGCGACACGTCCTCAGAACAGTGTCCGACATGATTTGGTGACGTGTCATTACCTCATGACACGGGTTGAACACGTGTCTAACACGTACCGTATTGTGTCATCACAATGACACCGCAGATACGAACACTTGGCCAATAAGGGACGTGTCAGGTGACTTAGTTCCTCGTCTATGTGAGCAACAATGAAAATATTTATTTTATATATGAGGTCTAGCAAGGTGCATAATGGTTGGTGGCAATCAGAAGCCTGCTAGTTTTGGTGTTGACAACAATTCATCATGTTACTACCTAAACTAGCATCTAAGTGGAAAATCCCAATCCATGGATGTCACCTTGGGATAATAGACGGGAGTTGTATCATTGTCAGCTCAATACAACTTCCCTTTTTCACTTTTGGCCGGTTCTCAAGAGTCCAAGGGGGGGTATCCCTTTGATATATGCCTGATTATTAGGAGAGCTTGAGCAAATCTTGATTATGATTTAGCTAAGAGATGCAAATATTTACTTCAACAATGAATCCCATAAATCATATAACACATGAAATGTAAAGGATCCAATAGCCCAGTGATGCAATGCTTTAAGATGATCGATTCTTAATAGAACAAGCATGTATCACCACAACCCACTTAGATGCTCAAGTCTGATTTATTATAAACTTGCAAGAGTAAATTTCAGATTTACAAGGTAATGATTACCATTCCAAGTTAATGATAGAACCTTGAAATATTGAACTTAGGCTAAGCAATAATTTGGTGAGTGAAGCGTGTGACTTGAAATAGATCCAAATTATGCTTTTAGAGATATCTTCAAGTCAAAGATGAACACAAGAGACACAATCTTGAAGTTGAAACACAAATTGACCTTAGATAGATGAAGTGTTAAGAACAATCCCAATTTGTGCTTTAAGCTAAGACAAGTCCAAGTCCAAATTACTAAATCTGATTTATGAGTTTAAAGTTCCATTGTTACATTTATCGTTATCGGGAATTTATCGTCGGGGGTTTGGAAAATAAATTATCGGCAATGTTATCCCCATTTTGTGGGATAACTAAGGAGATCATGTGTCGAGGCCCTCAGGTTTAAGATATGGTGTGTCGAGAGACTACATGACCAACAATATCCACTTGCACATACAGGAGTCCGCTTTATCACCACCTTTTGATCCATTGTCAGTGCATCCACCACACCAACTAGCTTCTGGAAGGTAGATGGGTCTTGTTCCATGCGGTACAAGTCAGGTATTGTGGCAGGTAATCACCCTAATATTCAAGACATTTAAGCATGTTGTATTTAAGCCGCTTTTGATTATAGAACGATTGCTTGGACATTATGCCTTTGACCTTGTTTCACCTTGGCGAGTGTCATAGATTTCCTTGTAAGTGGTCAACCTTTGGGAAAGGTTTGTGACTAGGGGTCCCTTAAGGTGTTATTGTACCATTCCTGACCATACTTATCACTTTCCGCTCATTACACTCCCATCATATTGTCCTCTTCTAGGTCCTTTGACTTTAGTGACCCAAGAAGGGCATGTACCTCATTTCATGGGAAGAAGGGGTTGAAGGCCCAGAGGGATTGCTGTGGGTTAAAAAGATAAAAGC
>ML847543.1:12808-23519 GCA_009831015.1 Picea engelmannii | reverse complement strand
AGGGTATCTTGTCCTTTTTCTCAACCTTGTATTGTAGGTTTTTGTAGAGTCTTTGAGCTATTGAATGATATATCAGGGTTTTTATGCATATGTTTGATAATATTAATGATGAAATGTGATTAACATTGCTATGATCCCTGTGAGTAATGAGCCCATGGAGGGCGTAGTTTTTGATGTGCAGGACCATGCCCGATGGATTGGTACCATTTGGACCGGTACACATGGGGAGATGATTAGTTTGGACCTCCATGGGGCTGAAGAGCCCATCAGATGGTTGCTGAGACCCCATCAAAGGGGTAGAGACAGGACAGAGTTTGACCGAGGTTTTGCACCAGAGAAGAAGAGGACGTTCCATCAGGGGCACTTTGGCCAAGCCAGGCCTAGGGGGATTGACCCACTTGCATTGGAACGTTGGCCCCAGATGATCCAGGACGTCACCAAGAGGCTTGTGACGTCATCATGAGCATATAGCAGATGGACAGGGTTGTTGGCACGTGTGGCAGTTTGGAAGAGCCCAAGGAGGGCTAACATTTGGCTTCTGGATGCTGCACTGGCCCCAAAAAGGCCTAACGTCTCCCTCATGAGGGCTTGACATCTCACTTTTTGCTCATTTAGGGTTTTAAAAGAACATTTAATGTAAAAACAATATGATTTTGTTTTAAAGCCTTGTCGGCTAATTTTTATGGCCTAAATTTAATTAAAGGTCATTGATACAGTATATATTGAGGAATTTTATTCTCATTTTGACATAACACACAACTCACTCTCCTAGTGAGATCTGTTTTTTTGCGCCCTTGTTGGGTATTTGTTCTCTTTATGTGAGGCGCACTTGTTGAAGGAAGGCTTTTCTTGGCATTTTTGGCATTTCTCTTGAAGGAAGGTTTACAACTAGGGTTTGCAATGCTATTTCATCATGATATGTAAGTGTTTTTTTCTGCAAAACTTCTTAATTGAATGGTTGTAATCTTATATTCTTGCATTTATTATAAATTTTGCTGATTTTAAAACCCTAGGGGACAAACACACAACTAGGTCGTTGTCTCATGTCCCCTAAAAGAGAAATTCTTAGCCATTGAAGAAGGAAGGAAGAGCCTAGCTATTGCTACACTCTTGTTACTTCTTCCCTTGTGCTAGCCGTACCTTTTAAAGGTCAAGAAGGAGGAGACGTCCTAGGCCTAGGTTATCTACACCTAGGGCTGTCCTGCTTCTAGGGTTTGGTGATAGGGCCTTGCCTTTGCAACACTCTCCCTCACCTCACTCTCGTGTCTTGATGCTAGCCATTTTGCCAAGTTTAACCTAAGGAAGGAGGAAAGAGCACGAGGCCTTGCTTAAGGAACACTGGAGTGAGCCTCTTTCCCCTAGGGTTTTGTTTCTGGAGCCCTGCCATTGCAGCACTTCAGAACCCTTGCCTCTAGGCCCTAGCCTTTTCCCTTCAACCTTTGCGTCCTCTCTTGATTTGACTCCATTTACCCTTAGGCACTGATCTTAGGTCTCCAACGTGAAGTGATAGTGGTCAAACAAACTCTTAAAACTCTTATAACCCTAACTAACTACTAACCTTAACAAGGCTGACGTCATTCTTGGTTATTCCATCTTGACGCAGCTAGTTTTCTTCATAGGCAATTAGGTGATGGTTTAAGAGCATTTATTGAATAAGGGATTGATTGAATACATTGATTGCTACATCATCTTGGCATTTATTGGTGAATTGATATTATTTCCATTGCTGTATTAATGAACACTTATTTCATGAATATCTATTTGTCATAATTGCCTATATATTGATATCAGATAGTTTTATGAAGTACTAATCCATTGAATCATAGCCTGTATGTATTGTTTTGTTGTTGCTTTGTTCCGAGCAGGTGTTCTCATTTGGGCCTACACTTCATTATTGGCTGTTTAGCTGGACTATCTGCTCTTGGTGGTAACCTGTGAAGAGGGAATTTCACTTTGACCTGTATACCTTAGCCCCTTCAAAACCCCAGGTTACCGGGGACATCTTCCCTGGGCCTAACCTCCTTAAAGAGAGAGAACCTCCCCATTGTGGTGACATTGGGTGGGGTAGGTTCCTGTTACACCAGTTTGGCCTCTATCTTCTAGCCATTTGACCTAGCTACAAACTGTGCGATAACAGTCTCTACTTTGTTATTATCATTTGTAATTCTAGTTAAGGATATACATCCCTATCCTGTTTCCACCATAATTGTCAAGCTTTTAAAGTTATTTTGCAAGGGTTTTGTTGAGGAAGTAAGAGGATTTACACCCCTCAATTTCAAACCCTAGCTAAGGTTGCTTACCTTGGGAAGTAAGAGATTTACACCCCAAGGGCTTAGTAACCCTAGCTCTTTCTTTTTGACCCCATTAACCTATAACTAAAGGCACTAATCTTGTATTGGAGAAACAAAATATTGCATGGGGAAACGTAATTTCTTGTCATATTTACGTTTTGCTGCTTGGATTGTGTTCCTTGTGCTTAGAGCACCTCACAGCCACTAGGGCGTCCCCTTCAAAGGGATAGTTCTTGCTGCTGTTACAAATTTGCATCTTCAGCCATTAGGGCTGCAGAAACCCTAATCTAATTGCTTGAATAACTCTCTAATAAACCATTGGAAATTGCCCAAAGTTTGCACACTTATCTCGCTTGCTCTAGCGCACCTTTTGACAAAGTTTGGAGGAGTTTTAGTGGCTGATTTTTTTTGCTGTAACACATTGATTGTTACAGCCATAAGGCTGATATAATTTGCGGGAGAAAGTGTTTTATAACAGCCTTGTCTTTTCATGCTAGTATCTTGGTCTTTAATCTTGAGTTTTGCTAGTATTTAGCTAGTCTTTCTCTTGTATCTTTCACTTGATTTCTAGCATTTATCTTGTAGCCTATGGTGCCATTTTATTGCTGATATACATTGTTACTAACATCTGCTATTAGGGACAACAAGCTTAACTTGCTTGTCCAATTGATTATATTGCAATATATGCTTGTTTTTCTTGTGTCTCAGGCAAGTATTTCACCATTTACAGGTTACTCAACATACTTGGCAACCCTTGGACCTTCCCAAGACTCCATTCCAAGACATTCATACCATTTAGATTTGACCTCTAGGGACATCCTCTCCGTCTTCATCCTTTTTCATCTCATTCCCCCTAGGGTCATTGAGATTCCCCCCTTGAGGTGACTACCTCACCTCTAAAGTGATGGGGACACCTGCTTAAGGTGACAGTGGGTAGGTGACCTCCTAGTTGTGGCCATTTGGTGGTTGGGTCAGCTTTTCCCAACCTACAATTTGTGCAATAACATGGCCATTAGGCTGAAGGTTGAGAATGAGGAGTTGGTATCTATTGCAATGAATGGATTCTTAGAGTCTTGGGAATCTTTTGTGTAGAGTATTTGTTACCATGAGCACATGCCTAGCTTTGAGTATATATAGGATGCTTTCATCCAATAGGAGAGGAGATCAATAATCATAGCCAAAAATAATGAGATCCCCAATGAAGTCCTCGTCGGTAGGGTGAGGAAAGGAGGAAAGAAGGGAGGACCTAAGAAGGGTCACAAGGAACATTTATGTTCCACTAGAGCATGGGAAGAAAGACTAAAGTCATGTGAAATGTTTCATGTGTCACAAGATGGGCCATTATGCATCACAACGTCTTGAGAAGAAGGCGACAAAGAATAAACAACAAAAGGAGTTTGCAGGGAGTGCAAAAGCTTCCAGAGTGGATGAGTTATCATCCAAGCTTGAGACCACCTTCTCCATGGTATCATGCCTTTCCACTAACACCATCTTTGTTGTAGTGTGGTATGTGGACAATTGAGCATCCAAACACATGACATTCAATAAGAAGGCTTTCGATAGAATTTACAAGTAATAGGGTGACACACAAGTCGAGATATGCGACAATGCCACATATCCAGTAATCGAAATGGGATTTGTCTCTTTCAGCATGCCATTAGGTGACGTTCTTGACTTGAAAGATGTTTTGTATTAGTATCAGCCATGATAGATCTTATGTGTGTAGCTGATTTAGATGAGAAATACGTAATCATAATAGATTGCAGCGAGAAGGATGGTTGAGTCTTGGAAAAAGGTGTGTGAGGAGGTGCCTTGCATAGGTTACTTGCAAATCTAGTGAAATATGGTGCTTTAGTACATGTGTTGATGATTACAACTGCATGAGACATCCTCCAGGACACAAACTAAGTGAGTCGGCCCGTGAGAGAGTCCATGAGTTGGGTGTGCCCATGAGATGGGTGTGTCGTTCCTCTTTGAGACGGAGATGGAACACTATGTGCCCCTGTGTAGGGAAGATGCCCATGAGATGGGTGTGTCGTTTCTCTTTGAGACAGACAAAACGCTGTGTGCCCATGTGTAGGGAAGATGCCCATGAGATGGGTGTGTCGTTTGAGATGAAACGATGTGTACCCTTGTGAGGGGTGAAGGAGCCCATGTGATGTGTTTACTGTTCTCCTTTGTGTAGAGAGTTGAGACAATGTGGTACTCCGACTGATTCTCCTGTGAGACTCAGTGACATAGAGATCTGTTGAGTAGGACGTCCTGGCTGAGCACAGGTGGACGTAATCCTAGTGGATGAGCACTAGTGAGTGTGTGTCTAGATTATTCTCCTGTGAGACTCAGTGAGATAGAGATTTGTTGATTTGGACGTCCTTGTGGTTGAGCATAGGTGGGCGTGCCCCTAGTGGCTAAGCACTAGTGGGTGTGTGAGATCCCTTGCTATATTGTCTAAGAGTCATATTTACATGAAACCCTAATTGTGATGTAAAGGGTACATGTCGTCCCCACCATAAAGTAAAAGATAATTAATATGGTAATTATTAATTATATTCTAAGTTATTGAGGTCGGCCCTGTTGTGCCAATAGACACCACTTTTGATGTGTCCAGTCTAATATAAATAAAGGTGATTTCCCCATTGAGGAAACACAACACACATGTGATTTTGGAAATTTCAGCAAGTACAAGTTCTAGGGCTGAAGTGCACACCTCTCTTGGGTGCTAGCCTTCTTGGTTTTTGAGAGCACCCTTTTGTGTGCTAGGTCTATGGTGTGGGAGGTCTTTCTCTTGAGAATATAACAAATGATTGGCTAGGTTTTATTCCCTTGTTGAGAAGGGTTTCCCAGGATACTTGTTTTGTACTTGTGCATGGTATTTCTTCTTGTGATCTTGGTTACTGCAATAAATTGTTTTATTGCACTATGGAGCACTGTCACTCTTGATGGACATATTGTAGGGATTGTTGGACTTAAAGATCAGAAGCCAAGAGTATGCAAGGGTTGTGCACTCGACAAACATGCAAAAATTACTTTTCGAAGCAATGAGCATAGGTCAAGAGAGATTCTTTATTTGATTCAGTTAGAAGTATGTGGACCAATGTCATCATCTTCTTTGATAGGTAACATTTATTATGCTCCATTTATTGATGATTCCTGTAGAAAGATCTCGATTTACTTTATGAAGACAAAGGATGAAATCTTTAATAAGTTTCAAGAGTTTAAAGCTCTTGTGGAGAATTAGACAAGTAAAAAGATGAAAGTGTTGAGGTCTGACAATGGAGGTTAGTACACCTCCAATGAATTTGACGCATTTTGTAGGGAAGCAAGAATCAAGAAGGAGCTAACAATGTTTTACAACCCGTTGTAGAATGGGGTTAGGAGAGGAAGAACCGATCCATCATAAAGATAGCAAAGGTTATGATCCGTGACTTGGATTTTCCCATGTTTCTTTGGGCAGAGGTGTGCAATACAACTGTGTAGATCTGAATTGATGTCCTCATAGGGAATTAAAAGATGCGACATGAGAGGAAGATTTTGTTGGTGAGCATTGAGAAACCGCAAGTATCTCACTTTTGTGTATTTGGTTGTCCTGTTTATATTCATGTGCTTGACGAGAAGAGAATTAAGTTTGAATCCTCAAGTATTAAGCGTATTTTTGTTGGGTATAATGAAACATCCAAGGCTTACTGGATCTACATTCCAGTGCAATGAAAGACATTGGGAAGTAGGGATGTAAGGTTTGATGTGGATGGATGGTCCTCAAGTTCCTTGGATCCTCCCATAGAGATTGTGGAAGGTGAGAAGGTGGCTGATCTGAAGTCTGATCTAGAGGTTAAATCAGACTCATATTCAAATCAGGAAGATCCCAATTTGGAGGGAGGGGGCTTATTACCCTCAAGTTCAACAAGGAAACTAAGATGGATTACCTAGACATTGACAGAAGTAGAGCAAGTGGTAGCACTCGGGTCTACTTTTTGGGTAAGTCATCCATCCACCTAGAAGATATGCTTCTTATGTTGCACTGGTGTCTTCTATCATTGATGGAGAGCCTTTCATCTTTGAGGGGGCTAATGTAGAGTAAGTATGGTGTAATGCCATGGTTGAGTAGTATAAATCTATCCTAAAGAATGTTGTATGGCAAATTGTGCCTATTGCAATAAGAATCATTTTATTGAGAACACAACACCTAACACTGTCGCTACATATTGTTTAAAATATGAATGATTTATCAATTGACCATTAGTCAACGAGATCATATAGTGGGAAGTATGTTGCCCAAATCCACTATAGCATTGGGGGGGGACTGACTTATATTCAATGTCTACCACCTTTACATAATAAT
This sequence comes from Picea engelmannii, assembly GCA_009831015.1. Lineage (NCBI taxonomy): Eukaryota > Viridiplantae > Streptophyta > Pinopsida > Pinales > Pinaceae > Picea > Picea engelmannii. Next base: position 16,889 of record ML847543.1, on the reverse strand, counting down.
AGAATAATCCAAGCTAAATCCATCTTAACCCGAGATATATCAAGCATTGAGTGAGATTATATCCCTCGAGGTGCAAACTTGAGGAAGGGTTTGCACCTCGAGAGAATTGATCCCTCTCAGTGCTTGATAGATTTGGGGTTAAGATTGATCTAGGTTGGTAATACTTTATCGGGATCTTTGTACCAATGACATGCAATATGCTTGAGTGTCAAATGGAACGACTTCATGTAGTGTGCCTACTCATCTCGCCCACTGGCAATCAAGATTATGTCATAGAGTCTTGCAATACCTAGCGAGATCTTCATTTCCAACACCATTGAAGGCAGACAATTTTTGCCTTTCAAAATAGTGGAATGTTGCTAACCGCTTGAGAGTCTCTTTAGACTTCGTCTTCTCATTTCTCTCCTCTGTTTACTTGGATGTCTACTCCTTGTTCTCCAACCTTCTCCCCGCCACTTCCTAATAGAGTATACATAATATAGTGGGCATAATGTAATGTACTTTATATAGCATAGTACTTTAGTGGTCAAGCAGAGTTAATTTAGTAAGTCACATGTGCTTTTAGTTATGTACTGTTGTTTGCCACCAAAGTCCGACTCTCTCATGAGACATATCACTTTCACCTTTTGCACATTGAATAATATCACACATATATTTTTACTTGCAACTTTATGCAATCATTGTGTGTGCGTGTGTGCTTCCAAATTTTATTTTTCTGGGATAAGGAGTTATTCCTGATATGTACCTGCTAGGCCAAGTAGAGTTGCGCCTTACTCAGCCCTTGCTTCCACTTTGCCAATTTCCTCCTCTAGAGTGGCAATCCTCTCCTAACCACACCATCTACTTTGGAGAACAATTGCAATAGAGCCACATGCTATTCATTGTTATTCACAACATCTTCCTCAAGAACTTCCCAGACTGCAAGGGGCCATGATTGAAATTGATGAGCTGCAACCTGTGCAAAATGTCATAAATGAGGTGTGATGGGTTTTGAACCTTATTCGTAGCACCAATATGTTAGTGGTTAATTTTTGTTTTCTAGTTTGACCATTGTTAGGATAAGTGTGGTAAAGTGTTAAATGTTAGCTTATTAAGGAAGTTAAGTGGATAAGTTGGCTTAATTTGGTGGTTTTAGAAATGGATCAATATAATGGGGGGCCTATGAATATAAGCCATAAAGTAATGTCTTGGGCTATTATAACGGAGAAATAAATCATTTTCCCAGATTTTTTTACCATTTTGTTCTTTGCAATTGTATAGTAGTTTTCTCAAGAGGGACTACATTGGGATTGGACACTGTAAAGAGAATGCACATTAGAGGAACTTGATATCAAGATCTGCACTGTCAAATGTGCAATGTCTGTACATGTTTTTCATTATTTTTAAATGCATGTATGAGCTTATTCTTTGCTAGTGAAATAAACTCGCAACTATTTTGTTTGAGAGGTTGGCAATATTGTGTAATCCTGCCATGGTTTGGATTGTGGATATGATTGTTTTTTTGTTTTTTCTGATGAAGGAGTTTTCATCGTGCAATTATCATAAATCCATTTGTTCATGGAAAATATCGTAGAGTACAACAGGTTGTGGAAAATGGACAGTATGTAGAGTAGGAGCCTTGGTGGCTTCCATAGCTGTTTGAGTAAAGAATGCACAAAACAGGATGAAGTCCTCATATGAAGCATTGTAAACATTGTCAAAGTCAACGGTGATGTTAGATATTTAAGGTAGGTTTCTTTTTGGTAATTTGCATATATAGAAAGAATTTAGTCCCAAAGAGAGCATTTGGATAGGGCTACCTTTTATCGATAAATACAGATAGGAACTATCATAGCTATTCAAGTCAATATTCAACATGGAGATCAAATACATTTCTGACATAACTCACATTCTTAGAGGGATATGAGGTCTGGAGCCAAAATCTCAAAACTTGAGCTACCTCTACACTTATGGGACTGAGGTTTGGAAAATCACAATTACATATTCAAATAAACTGTGTTAGCCTTATCTTTTTGCTCTTTTTGGCCTCTGAAAAATAGGCTGGGCAAAAAGTGTTGATGTTGAAAAGGGCATTATAAAATTCATTGTATGAATTATAGTTGCCTATTACATTTAGAAAAAATGAGGTATCACTCCTGCTTATTCAGTTGTACCATGTGATCTCAGTGCCTCCACCTGTACCAATGCCTGGATCTGGAAGGAGTTTTCGTGAACAGTATGCCCTTTTTACAAAGCAGCGACAAGCTATAGGATGCCCGACTCTTTTGTGGACTTTTGCATCCTTGGCTGTTCAGGTATGTGATTCAAACAGATCTTAAAAGTTTCTGACAGCATAGATAGTTTTATAAGAAAGGACAACATAGATTTTTGTCTTGGAATCTAAATTATTTATTAAATTTTTTTCAGAATTGTTCATTCACATGGTTAAATTCCTTAAAAATTAAAACAGATGTACAAATGTCAGAAGCAGCCAAATTTTTTTGTTGGCTCTGGCTTAAAAAATTTCATTGGTGAAAATTGAAACATGTATACAAAATACAACCTAATTATGGTGTGCATGGAGGTAATAGTAATAATTGATAGATTAGAATGATTTGTAAGAATAAAAGAACTGAATATCATCTTAATGTCTTCTTGTAGCCAAAAGTGGCTAATGGGACTGCAAAAGTACATCATAGTACTCCATTTGTGTAGGCAGTGGCATTGAGTGAACAGGACCTTGTGCCCTAGTGTAGTAAGAGAAAACTAAAAAACTAACTAAAATACATAAAAAGCACATATGAAAATAACAAAATGCAGAATACCCAAGATGGGGATACTCCACCTGTGTAGGCACTGAGGACACACAAAATTGTGCCATGTTGGAGGAAGTAAAAACTAAACATGTAGTAAATTAAATAAAAGACTAAAGTACATAGTAACAAAACAGAGAATGCCAAAAAAGGGGGTTGAAATCTAGTAGCAATGGAATAAAAGGCGTTGTTGACCGCCCATTTAGCAAAGGTGGTCAACTCATGTGCCATGAAGATGCATCACCAGATGCATATTTGATGAAGACAGTATTGGTTCTACTTGGGCATTTGATGCTCCAACAAAATTTTTGTAAACGAAATTTCCGCACCCTTGCGTGGGTTGATAATGTAATAAGTTTGCATGGATCATAGCTAGGTTAGGTACCTTGGGTGTTTCCATTGGGGGAGTTCCTTTCACCGAGGGTTTTTTATCCTCAGGTTGTCGACCGAGCTTTAGGGCCTGGCCGACTTCCCTTGAGTTTTTCTCTCCACACATGCAATAATTTCCTCCAGAGTGGTGAAAGGCGCTCTGATGGTCTCATTTTTCAGTAGCCTTTGTTTAGGAATGTTGTAAATGACCATGCTAGACAGTGTAGAAAGTTTCGCGGAATTTCGTCGAGTCTAGATAGGTTTTTTTTTAATTAATTAAATTTTTAATAATTTAATTAATTAATTATTTTTTGAGCTTATATTGTAAAAACTGGATCTTTGGGTTTTTGATAGGGGTATTTGTGCTCAAAAGAAATGGAATAGCACCCCCTACACCCATAGACCAAGTTTCAGCTCAGTCGGACTAAGTTTACTATGTCTTAGTCCACTCAGAGTCAGTCTTAGTCAAAACAACAATTTTAATTGCTAAGGTGACATTAGTCAAATGTAAAAAACATTGTAATTTTGAGTTAGTGAGTGGATGTTAAGGTGACAATGAGCAAGTTAGACCCTCCTAACCTACCCAAACCTATCCTAACCTTTTTCCAACTTAATTCAACCTATTTACTCACCCCCTCACCCTTCTAAACCTTGCCCTAAGGGGAAAAACGACCCCCCACTAACCAATTCCTTGTTTCTTGCCTAGAAACTTGGAGTGGGCCCCTCTCACATGAGGTGCGCCCCCCCTAGACACTCCAAAACCCTAACTAAACTCTAAAACCTAACCTAACTCACACTCTACCTCTCTCCTAAGCTCACGCCCTTCCTAGATTAGCGCCCCCTTTGTTGGAGACTTCACTCCCACACACCCAAACCTAAGCCACTTGCCAAAAATGGCAAGTGGGCTTTCCTAACCTACC
>WSFP011354003.1:0-34599 GCA_009831015.1 Picea engelmannii | reverse complement strand
TTAACACGGTTCTACGATGTTACAACAATATACTCATTAAGAACTCAACATGTGACTTGTGGGAACTAAACCTGGGTAGGGAGGATAAGGCTCCTTCTCACAACTGCCCAGGCTAGACCTAATCGACAATCTATAGGTAGTGTTATAACTCAACCATACGCGATCCTTGTTTGCAAATGCCTTTGTGTTTTTCGTGGGTGTGAAATTTTCATCACATGATAAGCATATCTTCACTCAGAAATTAGAATCCACAGCTAAATCTGAAAATGACCAATCCCCTATCAAAACTTAAGATTTGGATACGCTAAAACCTATGTCTAGAAATTTCAAAAGTGCAAACACAACATATCACAAGGTAGATCAAAACAGGGATTGAATTTGCATAGATCTACACAAAACAGAGTTCTGAAAATCAGAACAAGCAGCTGAATATTTCAGCAACAATCACATATCTCTTTATTAGAGTGAAAGAAAAGATTGCAACTGCGACTAGCTTATCACAAGCAAACATGCTTGAAACCCAAACTATTTAGCCAACATAGTGAAGCACCCTTTCTCTCTTTTATAGGACAAGAGATGAGAGGTTACAATGAATATGGACATATCCATTGAAGCGCCTCCTTTGATAGATGCACCATGGAAGAATGTGTCCTCATGTCTGAGTTTGCCTACTTTGAACAATGCACACACTCAAGAAGAGTGAATGCATGCAAGAGAATCTCTCTCATGCATTGTGCCCCATAATAGAAAATCTTCACATGCAATTTTCCCTACTTGCATTAGGGTTTTCTACCCTCCAAGATTAGAAGCAACACGTGCCTCCCTTGCATTGGTATATATGCCTTCCAATAACAAAACACACACGCAAACATCCATGTGCCTCACACCACTTGATGCCTACAAAACTAACGTGCCCCATTAAAATCTCTCTAATGCAGAACTAGATTTGTTGAACACACTAAGCTAATGGAGAACAACTCTAAGCAATAGGATAAAACCCACACTCCTGAAGGTGTGCTCCACTAGACCAAGTTTCTCCCTCAAGATCTCAAGCTTTCCCTTAGCTAAGGGCTTTGAACAAATTTGAAGGAACACAATCAAGAATTGCCTAGAAATTGGAAGGAACATAATCGAGAACCACTGCACCCTTTTGAATTCTATCTTTCATAAAATGTTACTAAATATCAATATGCTTGTAGCAATCGTGAAACACTAGATTTTCATAGAGTTTGATGCACCTTTGAGTGTCACAATATACATAGTGGGATCCAATGTCTCATCAATCAACATTGTTATCAACTTGCGAAGCCATATGGCCTTAGAACAAGTAGAAGTGAATGCCTTGTATTTCATTTCCGCTAAACTAAGTGCAATTGATCTCTGCTTCTTGTTGAACTAGGGAATAATATTTGTGCCCAAGGTGAAACAAAAACCAAAAGTGCACAAATGTGTACCCAAGGCTTGTCATTGGTGAAGGTTTTTTTTGGTGTCTTTCCCTTCAATGCCCTCATAGGGCATCCGTTCAAATTGTAGACAATGGTGTTGCATGCCTTTGTCGAAAGCCAAATGGGAAAATCCATGTCCAGGATTATGGCAAAGGGTCCTTTCCTGATTTTGAAAACTGCAAAGGGTCCTTTCTTGATTTTGAAAACTGCTTGGAAATTATGCCTTTTGCGTCATTTCACCTTGGTGGTTGACATGCTGTCCCAGTAAGTGGTTACCCTCGGGAAAAGGGTTGCTACTAGGTGGTCTCCTTGAAGGGTTATCTTATCGCTCCCGCACATACATATCACTTTTCATACTTCTTCCCTTTTCATCTCCTCATCTTTTGGGTTTTCAAACATATTGACCCAAGAAGGGCTTGTACCTCATTTCATGGGAAGAAGGGGCTAAAGATGCGGAGGTAGATTGCAGTTTCTATAAAATAATAAGAAACTAACGTGGAAAAGAAAGTGAACACAACAAATGAGGATCATCAAAAGCCGGTCCAACTTGAGCTCTACCTACTCAGTGCCCGCCCCGGTCCCAAATTGCAAATGCTAAAGCTTGAAACCTTATAAAGGGGACTAACACATTACAAATAAATGAAAGCAGTGATTGGAAAGATGCATAAAAAGGGGTTTGGGAAAAATAGCACCTAAATAGTTGGTAACTCGAGCAAGCGCACCCTCTATAGAGACACCCTTAAACAAGACAATATGAACCCTTGTATGTCAAGAAAACACATTCCCAGAAGTTACACCATCCATCAAGATCTACTTTGTTATCATTCAATAAGTTACTTTGCAAATGTCGCTACAAGGAGTAAAATGACTTACACCCTTGTAAATTTACCTTGCTAGGTTTTGTTTGCTCTAGGGAGTAAAAGAGCTTACACCCCTAGAGAAGTAACAAACCCTAGTCTTACACAAGAGACTCCATTAACCCAATTGATAAGACACTAATCTACTTGCATTCGAGATATAATATTGTTGCATTGATATACATGAAATATTGAGATATTGCAATTTTCTAAGTTGGATTTGATTCTACATGCTATAAGTCTTGTTTTTCCCTACGGGTGTCTTGATTGGCCTTGTAATTCTCTTTGTTGTTATAAATTAATGCTACAACCATTAGGGTTGCTGCAAAATCATATTTTCTTCATCTATTGCTCACCATTCTACCACTAAAAATCACTTGCAAGCTGCCATATTTAATTTACTAATTGTTAGCCATTTTTGGGTGGATTGTTTGCCGATTTTGGTGGCTAGAAGTTGCTGCTGTAGCAATTGTTTGCTATAGTTAGTTTGTCATAGAAACTTGCTAATAACATCATATAACAACCCTCTAAACATCACCAAAGTCTTGCTTAAATCATTGGAAGTTTAACTAGTCATTGCTAGCTTTATGTCTATCATCTTGCACTTGATTTTGGTGGTTAGATTTGCAGCTATTAACTTCATTCATTGTTGATCTATATATTTCTATATTTCTGCAATTTTGGGACAACAAGGTTTCTTGTTGATTCCCCATTGTTTAAAGGCTTGGTTTATCATCTTTCCTCTTGTTCTAGGAAGGGCTGACATTGTTTTCCAGGTACGCAACACTTGACATTCATTCACCCTCTCACAAGACCCTTATTCAAGTCTTTCTCCATCTCCAAACCTGTACTATAGGGGCACTCCTTCATCATCATCTCACTTTCCATCTCAATCCCCCTAGGGTCACCTAGATTCCCCCCTTGTGGTGATTTCATCATCACTAAAGTGAGGGGAGTATCTATCTAAGGTGACAATGGGTAGGTACTCTTGTAGTTGTCTCACCTTTGAGGTTTGGGTTGGGATTTGCCCAAGCTACAATCCGTGTGATAACATTTTGGCATCGTTTCCGGGGAGGATTTTGAATCTTCTTTCAAGTCCTAATGACACTTTGACAAGTTTTGATCCCAAAGTCTTTACCCATAGTTTGTCTGAGGACTCCATTTGAGGGAAGTTCCCTTTCCATTCTTGATGAATCTTTCATGAAGTTCATCTGACAACTCCACCATCCCAAAATCCATCGACCCTTCCCCCAGGAAGATTCAAACCTTTTAAGGTTTATCGAAGAAAGCCTCCTCATAACTCTCCTATTGTCAAAACCTTGTTCCAAGGTTGCCTACCCCTCACCACAATGACTCATTTTTGGGCTAGTGACCTTTTCAAACCATTGAACCTAGTCACCATCCATGGTTATCCCAGTACCATGCCCAAAGAGTCTCATAAATGGTTGCCAAAGTTCACTGGGAACGATGTTGTTACACCAAAAGATCACCTATATGTAGTGAGTGTGGCTTTAATGAATGATGGTGTGGAACATGAAGATGTTGCGATGAGACTATTAACCATGTCTTTTACTGAAGATGCCCAAAGGTGGTTTAGAGCACTGCCCAACAATCATTTGGAACATAGTCACCAACTGTAGAGTTCTCGTTTTTTGGGGGGTCACATTTTTTAACCCGTTATTAAAAATGGTGCTACCGGTAGCACCCCCCTATCTTTTTAGGTGGTTTTTTGATATTTTAAATTTTCTAATCCATAATGAATCCACATTATTTTTTTAAATGCTCATTTTTTCATCTATTTTCAAATTGTTCAATTTTTTTTTCTCAACGAAGCTCTCTCTCTCTCTCTCTCTATATAGTTCAATGGTGTTTTTAATCATGTTTTCATGCTTCATCCAATGTTAAAAATGTTGTACACCATTTCCTTTTTTAAAATTAATATTTTTCATATAATTATGTGTCCTTAATTAATTTATGGTTCCATAATTTTTTTTGTCCACTGGGGAAATCAAAGAGCAAGCAAACATGTACTCGCATGACACGTGGTCGTGTTATTCGACGGCTACCAATATAACCCCAAGCATGCCAACGCGGCCCCTCGTGCAACACACATGTTAAATCGAGGGTTTCAAACTGATGACTTCACATAATAGAGTGTCTTAACAACACACTCCATTACTGACTATTCTAGACCCTGGGGCATGGTTCCATACTTTTTAAATATAGTGGAAAATATCATTTTTAACACATTTTTTTGTTGGCATGTTTTACAGGAAGCGTGTGCTTGTCATTGATGGCAAGAACGACAACGATGATGTAAAACAGGAAAAACATAAGCTCAGGAGGAGAAGCGAACGATATGCAACGATCAAAGCTCAGAAGGGAAAGCGCAGTATAGAAAAGTGATCAGGATCAAATCCTTGATCGTGGATCTGCTTTGAGAGTCTTCACGACTGTCGGATCAAATTAAGTGAAGGATAAGATAAATGTGGCACAAAGTTTGAGAATTCGATTATCCGAATCCCCGTCAGTGGTCAGATCGAATTAAATGAAAGGATAAGATAAGCAAAGATATAGAGCCGTTGGATTTAATCTAAGGAAAAGATGCATTGCAGAACATATCGAGTCGTTGATCTAAGATCATGATCAAACGAACATCATTCGTTACAGGTCTAAAGATGTGAGGAGGTTACGCTCCGAAAAAATCTCACTTCAAGATTTTTTAGTTTGAGATTTGAAATTCCCGAAGCCCAGAGAGCTGAAATAAATTCTCGATTGTCAGATCATCTGAAGTAGATCTTAGTCGTCAGATTCTCTGAAGATCTCAAGTGTCAGATCGTCCGAAGTAAATCTGGGCCGTCTGATCCAGAGCGTCAGTTTGAGATTTGAAATCCCTGAAGTTCAGAGAGCTGGAGAACCGGAATAAATTCTCAACCGTCGGATCATCCGAAGTAAATCTTAGTCGTCAGATCATCCAAAGAAGATCTCAAGCGTCAGATCGTTCGAAGTAAATCTGGACCGACGAACCCAGGAGAGATGTGGCGTAAAATTGTGGACTCCGGGTAAAGACCCGAAGTAAGCCTCAACCGTCCGATTCGAGAGGACACGTGGCATGAATCTGCATACTTCGAAGGGAAGTGAAGTTTGAGACTTGAGATTTCAGAAGTTCGGAGACCCGAAGGAGATCTCGACCGTTGGATCGAGAAAGGGGCCACAAAACCATTGATCTGGTTGAAAGATCAAATTCCCGAAGTAGAGGTTGAGCTGTTGATTGAGAAGGACAAGTGTCTGCTGATCATTGACTCCAGAAGATTGGCATACGGAGGAAAACAGGGTTTGAGATTTGAAACTTTCGGAGCCCGGAGCACGAAGTAAATCACAGCCGTTGATTTAGGAAGGCTAGATCTGAACCGTCAGTTCAGGAGCACCGTCAAGATCGTGAGATCGATGGTCTAGTCGCATTGCAGGGATTGAAGGTGTGCGAACTTTAAAAAGTTAAGGGCGGGCCGGAATTGAAACCACAGTTTTGGAGAAAGGATACGTGTAGGCTCGAAGTGAATTGCCCTCAAACCACCTTTGGCCGCGCCCACAATCACGTGGTCACATGAGAGCATCGCCCAAGGTCACATCAACGAAAGATTGAGGAAGGAGCTAGCGCTGCTAGGCTCCACATTGGAGGTTATGCATTGAAAAGTCAAAAAGGTCTCTGCTTGTATAATCCAACGACGCTGATTAAACAGAACCTGATCGAAGGGTTGTTGTTTCACTTCGTGGTTTCTTGATCAATTACAATTTAGTTACATTAACTGAATCATTGTTCCGAGGCATTGGAATCATTGTTCATGAGTGGTTGAATCATTGTTCATGAGCGTTGGAATCATGATTCCTGAGCGTTTTTGAGATTCTCGACTTGAGCGTTGGAGATGTGGAGTGTAACGGATGATGTGAGTAGGAATAAAAGAAAAATGCCGTGATAGAGGAAGGTTGTTTTTTCTCGGTAAAATAAGTTGAATTGTATGTGATCAAGAAGACAACATGAACTGAGTAGAAAATGCAGAGATGAAGAACATAAGCTGGACAGAGAAAAAATGATGAAAACAACAGACTGTACGAGAACTTAAGCGCAAGAAGTGTTCGACCACTGAGAGGGGGGAGTGAATTAGTTGTTACCGTGCTTAAACAATAATGCCCATTTTAAACTCTTTACATAACACTCAATGACGATCACAATAATGCAGGGAAGTAAGCAATAGAATATTCAACATCAATCACACACATGAAATATACAGAGACAGTTATTTCCTGAGGAAACCCATAAAGGGAAAAACCTCTTATTCTTGATATGGTAAGTAATATTTATTTTCTATACATTATCATTCTTAGGAGCACCAACTCCCTTTGAGGCTACCACCTATGTTTTAGAAGCAACAACTTGCCGAGAGTACTAACTTTCTGGTTTCTCTAGCACCCACTAGAAGGAAGCACCAACTCCCTGATTTCTCTAGCACCCACTAGGAGGAAGCACCAACTCCCTGATTTCTCTAGCACCCACTAGAAGGAAGCAGCAACTCCCTGAGTGTTCCAACACCCACTGGCTGGAAGCACCAACTTCTAGTTACACAGGCACCAACCTGTATAACATAGAACAATAGTTCTCCCTTGAACCACCCCACCACCCTGGTTTTTCTGGCTGCAACCAGATGGAAGCTACAACTCCCTGTGTTCAAGCATCCACTTGAAACTCTGAGGACAACAATCCTCCCTAGCACCTCCCTACCACTCTGAATTATAAATCTTTGCTTACTGAAATTTATTACAGTCATACAGTGTATATCAATGACTTACCTATCTCATCATTGTTTTGCTACACTGTTCTTCTCAGTCTGCATCAGTGTCTTCCTGCTCGCATCTTCTTGAGCTTTCTGATCTTCTGTTCTGTCTCTGCATGCACACCTCGGCTTTCTCTTCCTTTCTCAGATATGCATTTTGTTCTATGTCTTTCTTCTATGTTTTATGCTCTGTGTATTATTTCCATTCTATGCTCTACGCCTCTTCTGTGCGTTTCAGCTGCTGCACACAACATTCTTCAGCCTGCATGAATCACTCTCAACAGAAGCAACAACATCTCGTCTCTGATCTGTGTATATTTATCATGCCAAGTCCTCTGCTAGATCATCCATGCAACTCATCGTCTTCTTTGGCGATTATACTGAGTATGTTCGTCATCAATGGCTTATCCTGAGATTCTTTGCCTTCTCTGGCAGTGTGACACTTTTCCATCTGTCAGTTGTCTCTATGATCAGTGTTTATTCCACTGATAGTTACCTTGAGACTCTTTAGCTCCTCTGCCGATCACCCTGCAGCTCCTCGAGTTCTTTCGCCGATAAAATCACTCCGTTCTGGCAGTTACAACCAGTCAATTATGGCTTCTTTGGCTTCTAATCCCCTTCCTTCTCGTGACCACTGGCGGTGACCATACGCCTACGATTAACAAGCGCTTATCAATTCAACGGTCACGATTCAATCTCCTGAAATGGACGACTGTCGTAACTTTGACATTTCTCCCTTCGAAACTTTTGGGTTTCAAACCTTTCAAAGCTTTAGAATCAGAACACCCGAACAGATCGAACGGTTTACATTCATTTCACGGAAAACAGATCAATCGTCAGATTTGATTTTTACACAGCTTAATCCGACGACTAGGACTTAATCAACCGTTGAGATGGATGGCCACCTTTTACTCCGGGTCTTTGGCTATTATACTTACGCTATCCTTCCACTGTATCTTGATCAATGGTTGAGAGTGCAGCCGACATCAGATTGACGGTCGAGATCTCCTTCAGGTCTCCAGACTTCAGAGATTTCAACTTTCAACTAGAAATCCTTGAAGTGAGATTTCTCCGAAATCTCAGATCAGTTGACACGTACTTCCCTTGATGGTCAACGATCAAGATTTGTCTTTTGGTCTTCGGACTTCGGAGATTTCAACTTTCAACTAGAAATCCTTGAGGTGAGATTTCTCCGAAATTTGAGATCAGCTGACACGTACTTCCCTTGACGATCAACGGTCGAGATTTTCCTTCGGAAATTTTCACGTTCTCCCCATCCACAAACTTCCGAAGTTGTGGATCCACTGATGCATGCCCATTTTGGATCAACGGTCAAGATCTCCTTCGGGTCTCCGGACTTCGGAGATTTCAAGTCTCAACCCGTTCTTTCCTCCGAAGTGATCACCTTCTCGGTAAGTCCTAAACGGTGGAGACCGCTTGCTGTCGGTCAATGCTTCCACTTACACTATCCTTCCATTGTAGTAAATCGACGGACAAGAATGCTCTCGAAGTGATCTTTCAGATCGGACGTCTCGTGTCCACTTCGGGTCTTCGACATTCGAGACTTCGGGACATTGAGCGAGTGCGGTGGTAAAAATCTCGAAGCAAAACTCCCGAAGTGACGTAACTCTTGCATCACTTGATGATGTGTCACGAGTCGAGCATCTGCCATGTGTCCCTCAGATTCGTGATTTGCACATATCTAAAATGCTGATTTCAACTTGACACTTGTCGTTTTCTCACTGTGCCACGTGTCCTTGCTGACGTAGATTGCTGACGTGGTCTGTCACGGTTTTTTGCTAACGTCGACGTAGATCTCCCGATATGACACATGTTCATCTCCTTGATCTAATGGTCAGTCTAACTCGCGATGTATCTTAGATCGACGATTGAGAGTGACTTCGAACCTTCATCCTTTGAGACTTCAGGACTTTTGGCATTTCTTGGTGGTGAAACTCCCGAAGCAATTCTCCCGGAGAGACGTGACTTGCTTACGTCACTTGTTGACATGGCACGAGCCAATTTCCTCTTGACACTTGTCATCACCTGATTATGCCATGCGTATTTGCTGACATGGTTTGCCACTATGCCCTTTTGTTGACGTGGTCCGCTGACCAATAACCTTGATCCAATGGTCCTTGTTTGTCTTCCAAGTACGACGGTCCTTATTCATTTCGGATTTTCGGGCTTCGGGTATTTCACATTTCAAACATTCCAGAGCGTAACCTCCTCGCGACTTTAAACCAAAACTAAATGTCGTTCGTCGATCAGGAACTTAGATCGATGGCTTGATCTGTCAGCGTTGCGACTCTGCTAGCTTATCTTGTCCTTCCACTCGAAAGTGATCCGACGGTTGATGTGAATTCGCATAATCGAATTCTCAATCGTTTTGCCCCGCTTATCCTGTCCTTCCACTCAGGAGTGATCCAACGGTTGTGAAGTTTCTTAAAATAGATCCACGATCAAGAATGATTGCACAACCACAATATGCGAGTGTTTTAACTCGTCACCCAAATTTTGCAATGGGAAGATGTGCACTATTGGTGAATTAACCACAATCGTTGATCTTGGAAGCTATAAGATCAAACGATTGACTAATTGTGGGATGGGAACAAGCGCGATGTTTAATTCTCCTTTCAATCTTTGCAATTCATCCCTGCTGTAGATTTGGCGATTGTTCATCCGACGGACATGATTTAATCTGACTTAAACTCATCGTTTGTTGGATCAACTGCAGTCGTAGATCTCTGAAGCTATGAGATCTGACAATCTAAACATATTGTGGGATTGTAACTGGCGAGTAGTTTAATTCAGCTTTCGCTCCCTGCAATGCATCCCTGTCGTTGATCTGGCTTGCAGATCCGACGGTCTTGATTTGATTTGAGTTTTATCGCACCATCTCTTCTGAGCTTTTGATCTTCATTCGTTAAATCTCCCGAGCTTTAATCTTCATTCGCTTCTGTATTACGCTTTCCTTTCTGAGTTGTGATCTTTGCATACTGTTCGCTCCTCCTCCCGAGCTTACGCTTCTTTCTGAGCTTTGATATCTGCATACTCACGCTATTCCTCACGAGCTTTGATTTGCATATTGTTCGCTTCTTCTCCTGAACTTATGTTTTCCCTATTTTTCATCATTGCTGCTTTTCTTGCCTGTAAATATACCATTGTCGTTGTTGTTCTTGCCATCAATGACAAGCACACTCTGCCTGTAAACATGCCAACAATCTCTCCCTTTGGTATTGATGGCAACCTTGAAGGACCGCATTGTTCTACTTAGATCTCCAACTGTAGCATCCAGACCACAACTTTTCTCCCCCTTTAACATCAATGTCAAAGAAAACATGCCCCCCCTGAGCTGTTGCAATACTTTTCAGAGGTATCATATATTCAACCAATACATACTCCCCCTGACATGATGGATTCTTATATGAGTCCTACAAAGTATTTTTATCTAACTCAGAGTCTTGTCCTTCTGATTCTTGGACCTGTTCATCTTCAGCTTCAGTGGTGTCCTCTGTAGCGGACTTAATATTGCTCACCTCTTTTATTGGGACTCCTTCATCAACCTTTTCTTGTCATAACTGAATGACTCCTCGTGTCACTCTTCTCTGATCTTATATTACAACAAATTCATTTTTCTTCTATGATGCCTACAATCCAAGGCTTTTATGACCATATTTATCACAAGGAAAAATAACAACCGTTACAAACACTGTCATACCTCCTTTGATTCATCCTTGAAGATGTCTCTCTTCTAAACTTACTTTGAGGTGTTTGAGTAGCTTCTGGGTGTCCTTCTTGATCTGATCTTCTAAATGTTGTAGTATTTCTTTCATTCTTTGAACATGAAGAACCTGAGTCATACCTGCTTTCCATTTTTACAAATGAAGGACTTGTGTCAGACTTGTCTTCACCCTTTACAAATGAAAGACTTGCATCAGGTTTCTTAGGAGTACTGATTTCTTCCTTGTTGTATCCAAGACCGGATTTGTCATTTAGTGATCTCTGACTATTCAAGATCTCATCCAGGATCATGGAACTGTTCAAGAACTTGATTTGGGTGTTTGACTTCTCAATTTTCTTTCTAAGATTCACAACTTCTGCTTCCATCTTATGACATGATTCTTCTTCTACTTCTTCCATGGGATAAATGCTAACAAAACATTCTTTTATTGCATTTGAGTCTTCTTCTTTTCTTGCAGGGGAGGATTCAATATCAACATTATTGTCTGTCCTTATGCTTTTACTTATACACATAGACTTGTCCTTGTCTCCAGTCATGTTCTTGGAACATCCACTGTCTAAATACCAATGGTCTTTTTGTTTTTGAGTTGAAAGTACTAGACCACATTTTCACTATCTTTCTTTTTCCATGTGCTGGCATTTCTACCTAAGGGTTTTATCCTTGGATCTACTTTGTAATTATTCAGATGGCAATGTGCAACCTTGTGACCGAAGTTATGACAGTTATAACATTCGAGCTCATTGTTCAATAGGTCAAAGTGATTGGTGTAACATTGTCTATGTTGAACAACTGAGAGGGGGGGTGAATCAGTTGTTACTGTGCTTAAACAATTATGCCCATTTTAAACTTTTCACAGAACACTCAAATGACGATCACAATGATGCAGGGAAGTAAGCAATATAATATTAAACATCAATCACACACATGAAATACACAGAGACAAATATTTCCCGAGGAAACCCATAAAGGGAAAAAGCTCTTCTTCTTGATATGATAAGTAATCTTTATTTCCTTTACATTATCATTCTTATGAGCTCCAACTCCTCTTGAGGCTATAACCTCTGTTTTACAAGCAACAACTTGCTGAGAGTACCAACTCTCTAGTTTCTCTGGCACCCACTAGAAGGAAGCACCAACTCCCCGAGTATTCCAGCACCAACTGGATGGAAGCAACAACTTCCAGTCACACATGAACCAACCCGTATAACAAAGAACAATAGCTCTCCCTTGCACCACCTTGCCACCCTGGTTTTTCTGGCTGTAACCAGATGGAAGCTACAACTCCCTGTGTTCAAGCACCCACTTGAAACTCTGAGGACACCAGTCCTCCCTAGCACCTCCCAACCACCCTGAAATAAAAATCTTTGCTTTTTATAACTTTATCACAGTGATATAAAATTTATCTATGGTTTACCAGTCTCATCACTGTTTTTATACTCTCTGTGCACCTTCTGCATGCTTCATGCACAATACCTTTGCATGCTCTTCATTGCGTCACTGTTCTGCCCTACAGGTTGTTCACTGCAGCTCTTCCTTACTTTTGCATAGCTTGACAGCGGAATCACTTCACTTCTCTGTTCTGCATGCATTTGTCACGTCGAGTCATCTTCTGATCATCATGGCAACTCTTCATCTTCTCTGGCAGTTCTGTTGCCTGTGAGTTCATCATCAGTTCCTGTTATGCCGAGATTCCTTAGCTTCTCTGGCAGTTGAGACTCTTCATCTTCTCTGTCAGTTACAACCAGTCAATTATGGCTTCTTTGGCTTTTAACCCCTTCCTTCGCGTGACCACCGACGGTGACCAAATGCTTATTCAAAAGCCGCTTCCCGATTTCTATCTAGTGAGCGTTGGCTCCATTTCACGATATGACCTTGGGCTATGAGCTTCATGCAACCAAGTGATTGCGGGAACGTCCAAAGGTGGTTTAGACCAAATTTCTTTTTGCCCCGCAATTCACCACGAGCCTTCACGCGTCCTTTCTCCAAAACCA
The DNA here is from genome assembly GCA_009831015.1 of Picea engelmannii. Classification (NCBI taxonomy): domain Eukaryota; kingdom Viridiplantae; phylum Streptophyta; class Pinopsida; order Pinales; family Pinaceae; genus Picea; species Picea engelmannii. Next base: position 21,732 of record WSFP011354003.1, on the reverse strand, counting down.
TGGTTTCAATTGCGACCCGCTCATGAAAAATTAAGACTCGAGCATGTTCTGGCCCCACAATGGAGCACGACCGTTGATCTCACGATCTTGATGGTGCTCTTGAACATACGGTTCAGATATTTTCTCTCGAGTCCATGGACCAGATCTCTCCTTCCTCCATCAACCACTGAGGTTTACTTTGTGATTCAGGCTCCAGAAGTTTCAACTCTAAAGCCATGTTACTGTTGACTGGATATCTTTCGAAATGGAAGATACGTTGACATCTGTCCTCTTCAATCGACGATTCTACCTTCTTTCCTTTATCCATGCGCAATCCTTAGTCTTAGCAATCAGATGACACGTGTCCCTCCAAACCAACGAACGAGATCGATTTCGAGATTCGGGCTCAGGGAGTTTCAATTCTCAAACTCTCGTTCATCCTTCCTTTGCTTTTTCCTAGAGTTGACAATCCACTGACGCATGTCCTCTTTAATCCAACGACTATCCTCCTCTTAGGGACTTCGGCCTTCGGGTCTTTGGGCGAGTACTGGTGGTAAAAATTTCGAAGCAAAACTCTCGGAGTGACGTAAGTCTTGCGTCGGTGGATGATGTGTCATGAGCCGAGCAACTACCACGTGTCACTCGGATTTGTGATTTCCACGTACCTGAAATGATGAATCAACTTGACACTTGTCATTATCTGATTGCACCACATGTCCTTGCCAACGTAGTCTGTCACCTGTCCTTGCTGACGTGGTCTGCCACAATCTAATGGTCATTGTCTGATCTCCAGATTCGATGGTTGACGAAACTTCGCATTCCGGGGATTTAAAATTTCAAACTTTGCTCAGTGTGAACTCCTTTCATCTCTATATCCGAAGTGAATGTTGTTTGTTTGATCAAGATCTTGGATCGACGGCTCGATCTTTCTGCGATGCAACTTTGCTAGCTTATCCTGTCCTTCCACTCGAAATTGATCCGACGACTGTGATCAAATCACGACTTCGCGTTTCAGGTGTTTGAACGTGAGCCAACCATGACTCTTCCAACTCCCGACTCCCAATTTTTCGAAACTTGCTCCAGATCAACGACCCACAACCCTCTATGATCCAACTGTCCAAATATTATCGGGACTTCGTGTTTCCCGGATTTGGAGGACAACTCAGCGTTAAATTTTCCAGTTTGCGAGTCAAAAAAATGCCGATCTCTCGCCATGTGTCCTTTGGATCCAACGGTTCAGATATCATCCTGATTTTTCATTTTGTGGAGTTGGAGGATGGATCTCAACCATTATCCTCTTCCCAGTTATACTGGATCCGACGACTGTTGGTCCTCGGCGCTCAGATCCAACGGATCAGATCTGTACTTCTCCTCCGCGCTTCCTCTGGTCACTGGACTCTGATCTAACAGACATCGGGTAATCAAGGTTGGTGATCCAATTAATACTGTCACTCCTCCTGAGCTTTGGCTTTATCAAATATTTAAGTGTCAAAGGACACGACCTTTGATCCTTCTGCGAGCCTTGATGTATGGGACCTCGTCTGCGCATCTCAGAACACTATCTCTCCTGAGCTTTGATCTTTGCATACTGTTTGATTCTTCACCTGAGCTTACGTTGTTCCTGTGTTTCCATCGATGCACACTCTGATCTTGCCATCAATGAAAAACACACTCTGCCTGTAAACATGCCAACAATCTCCCTCTTTGTCATTGATGGCAACCCTGAATGGTTGCACTGTTGTACTTAGATATTCAACTGTAGCATCCATACCACTCCTTTTCTCCCCCTTTGACATCAATTTCAAAGAAAACATGCTCCCCCTGAGCTGTTGCAGTACTTGTCGAAGGTATCAGATATTCAACCAATACATACTCCCCCTGACAGGATGGACCCTCTTAGGTTGATAATGGGTTCACTCCCAACTTCTCATGTAGATACTCAAACTGAGCTTTTGCAAGCGGTTTAGTGAAGATATCAACAATCTGATCTTTGGAAGGAATATAATGCAAAGAAACAACAGTGTTGGTCACCTGTTCTCTCAAGAAGGGATACTTGATGGATATATGATTGGTCTTGGAGTGAAACACAAGGTTATTTGACAGACTGATTTCATTGGTATTATCACAATGAATTGGGATTGATGCAATACATTTTACCTCCAAGTCTGCAAATGTCTGAATCATCCACAATACTTGAGTACAACAGGTGGCAACTGCAATGTATTCAACTTCTGTAGTTGACAAGGAAATGGAACCTTGCTTCTTGCTGAACCATGATACAAGGGAATATCCTAAGAAGAATTCACCTCCACTCGTGCTTTTCCTTTCATCCATGCAGTTAGCCCAATCAACATTTGGATAGACTGATAGTTGAAAATTCTGATTCCTAGGATACCATTGGCCATAATCCATTGTTCCTTTCAAGTATCTGAATATTCTTTTGACAACTAAATGACTCTGTTTAGGTGCAGCCTGATATCTTCCTACCATTCCAACAACATGCATCATGTCTGGACGAGAAGATGTGATGTACAATACGCTGCCTATCATAGACCTATATGAACTCCGATCAACATCAGGTGAATCATCATCCTTGCTTAACTTACATCCAATGACCATAGGTGTACTCATAGGTTTAGAATCTTCCATTTGAAACTTTTTCAACATGTTTCTTAGATATTTTTCTTGAGAAATAAATATTCCTTCAGATCTCTGAGTAATTTGTGGGCCAAGAAAAAATGACAGTTCCCCTATCATAGACATTTCAAATTCAGACTATATGGAAAAAGCAAACCATTTTACTAATGAAGCATTATTACTACCGAAGATGATGTCATCTACATAGACCAACACAATGAGCAGAGCATTACCTTCTGTTTTGATATATAGATTGCTGTCAACTGTTCCTCTCTTGAACCCTTTGTCTTGTAGATACGTATCCAATCTGTGATACCAGGCACGATGAGCTTGTTTCAACCCATATAAGGCTTTCTTCAGCTTGCAGACAAAGTCAGGGTTATCTGACAGTTGGAAACCCTTTGGTTGTTCCATATAGACTTCTTCTTTTAGGTCTCCATTTAGAAAGGATGACTTGACATCCATTTGATAGACTTTAAACTGTTTATGACAAACATAGGCAATAAACATTCTAATAGATTCTAATCTTGCTACAGGTGCAAATGTTTCATCAAAATCCAGTCCTTCTATTTGAGCATACCCTTTATAGACCAATCGGGCTTTATTCCTGACAATTTGTTCTTGTTCATTCATTTTTTTTAAACACCCATTTGGAGCCAATTACATTCTTATTTGCCGGTCTAGGAATGAGCTCCCAAGTATTGTTTTTCTCAATCTGATCCATTTCCTCGTTCATTGATTTTAACCAATTTACATATTCACTGGCTTCATTGAAGTTTTTGGGTTCCACCGTAGATATGAAGGATATATGTGATTGCTTGGTGTTTTTGATTATCCTTCTCCTGGTTCTACACCTTTGTCTTTCTCACCAATTATCTGACTTGCAGGATGATTCTTTTGAGTAATTATGGAGGAAGAATTTGATGATGTATGCTGATTTGAGTCTGCCCGAGTATTTCCATCATCATCTGACTCAAAGCCTTCTTGTTTTGATTCTTGGCCCTGTTCAACTTCAACTTCACCTATATCCTCTGTCGTTGATTCAATATTGTTCACCTTTCTTACTGGGACTCCTTCATCAACTTTTATGTCAATGCAGTCAATCAATTTATACAGCCTCTTATTATAACATCTGTATCCTTTACTATTTGTAGCATACCCTAAGAAGATGCCTTCATCATCCCTATCATCATACTTGCCAAGGTTCTCATTATTATTCTTTATGTAGCATTTACTCCCAAAGACTTTGAAGTGTTTGATTGTAGCAGGTCTTCCTTTCCATAGCTCATAAGGTGTCTTGTCACTGTGTGGTCTGAGGTGAGATTTATTAAGAATATGGATTGCTGTATGTATTGCTTCTACCCAATAGGTTTGACCAATATTCTTCTCATTCATCATTGACCTGACCATTTGCTGAACTATTCTGTTTTGCCTCTCAACTACTCCATTTTGATATGGGGTTCCTGGGATTGTGTATTCTCTTTTGATCTCATGTTTATCACAGAACTCATTGAAATTGCTTGACATAAATTCTCCTCCTCTGTCTGATCTCACAACCTTTAATCTGTTGCCTGTTTGATTCTCAATTAAATCTTTAAATATTTTAAATTTCTCAAATGCTTCAGCTTTTTCTTTGAGGAAAGCAACCTAAGTGAGTCTGGAGTAATCATCAATGATCTCATGAAGTAGTTCTCCTTCCCTGTGCCTTCCTGTCTTGATGGTCCACATAGATCCATTTGAACTAGTTGGAGTGGTTTCATTGTTGAAGTAGAGTTAGTGGATTTAAACTGTGTCCTGGTTAGCTTTCCTACTTGACAGGGTTTACACACAAAATCTTGTGGCTTTGGTATTCTTGGAAGATCTTTTATTGCCTCAAGATTTTTGAGCTTGATTAAGTGGTCAAAGTTTAGATGTCCAAGTCTCCTATTCCATAACCAACTCTCATCATGTTTGCTTAGATGACACTCTTCTTTACCTTCTTTCAACACATATACATTTTTTTTATGTCCTTATGCCTTTAGTCACCACTTGTCCCGAGTTTACAGACTTTATCTTACAATCCTTGGAAGTGAACACTACTTCACATCCTCTGTCACACATTTGAATTACACTGAGACAATTATGTTTCAGCCCATCTACAAGTAGAACATCCTGGGATTTTCCTTTACCATTACTCAAACTCACCATCCCTTTACCCTGGATTTTACCTGGTTCATCATTTCCACATGTTACATTTCCTGTTTTGCTTTTACTTATAGACATAAACTTATCCTTGTCTCCAGTCATGTGCTTGGAACATCCACTGTCTATATACCAGGGCTCTTTTTGTTTTTGAGCTGAAAGTACTAGACCACATATTTCACTGTCTTTCTTTTTCCATGTGATGGCATTTCTAGCTAAAGGATTTATCCTTGGATATGCCTTGTATTTTTTCAAATGACAGTTTGCAGCTTTGTGGCTGAAGTTATGACAGTGATCACATTTGACCTCATTATTCAATAGGTCAAAGTGATTGGTGCTACATTGTCTATTCACTGGCTGCTTATTTCTATGTTGTAAAGATTGTCTATTTCTTGACCTCCTCAGCTGCATGTCTCTAAACGTAGATTGACAGTTTACAATCTTATGACCAAAATTAGAACAATAAAAACAATAGCCATGAAATAAATTTTGGTACCTGAAGGATGGCTTTCTTCTTGGCATTTGTTGCTCCATCTTCTGATCTCTTTGTTTCTGATCAGGGATCATCTTGTCTTTATTAGCTTTAGGTGATAGAGTACTCTCATGGTCTGATTGTCTGTTGACTTGGAACTTGATCATCTTTACTGACTCTTTTCTTTCCGGGTGTTTGCTACTTGAACCATTTACATAACTTAAATCAGTCTTCAACAACGAAGATCTCTGTTTGCTCAGAATGTCATTTAGTTCTGCTATGGCTTTAATGCTTGGAAGGTTTTGAAGATACAATGTTTTAAACTTCTCCATCTATTTTCTGTTTTTTACTAACTCTTCTTTCAAGGCTTCACATCTTGCCTTCTTTTCTGATAACTACTGTGTCAGAATGTCCTATATTTTCTTTGCCTCTTCTAATTCCACTTTTATTAGGGCAAAGGCTTCATTAGGTTCTTTATTGTATTTCTCAAACTGTATCAACAATTTTTTTTGCCTTTTCTTCTTAGATCCGAGTCTAGCAATTTCTTCTAGAGCACTGAACAATTCTCCTTCCAGGTCAACCACAACTTCTTCATCGTCAACATTACTTCCTGTTCTTTTATTATCATAATTCTCTTGGACCATAAGCATAAAGTCATTAACCTTATCCCCACACGAGGAGTCACTATCTGTGTCTTCTGAAGAGTCATCATTGTTTACACATAAAATTTTCTTTTTACCAAATCTCTTGGGTTTGAACTTCTTTTCACCTTCAGAATTTTGATCTTGCTTCTTGTGTGGACACTTAGATGCAAAGTGACCTATATTTCCACAGTTAAAACATTTGAAGGGCAATTTGCCTTGGTATTTGCATGATCCTTTCTTTAGTCTTCTCACAAATTTTGCTTCAAATGATGCTTCTCTAGAGGTGGATTTATCTTTACCTATCCTCATTTCATATGCAGTCAACGTTCCTAGAAGTTGATAAAAAGGCAGAGTTTTTAGATCATTAAGTTCCTCTATAGCAGAGACCTTTGGGTTGAACCTATCTGACAAAGATCTTAAAATCTTCTGGACTAAAACTACGTCTTCAACTTCTCACCAAGAATCTTCATGGCATTCACTAGTTCTTCAATTCTCAGAAAGTACTTCCCAACAATTTCATCATCTTTCATCTTTAGCTGTTCAAACTGTAATCTGTAGGTTTGAAGCTTGGCATCCTTTACCTTCTCATTACCTTCATAACTGCTAATGAGTTTGTCCCACATTTCTTTGGCAGTTTCTAAGTGCATAACTTTTACAAATTCTGCTTCTGCAAGGCCACTCAGAATATCATTCATAGCCTTAGCGTTAAAGCTGAGTTCTAGCTTGTCATCTTTATTAGTTAGTACAACTGGCTTTACATAACCAATATCTACCACATCCCAGACATCTGCACCTAAAGCCATTATGTAGGTTCTCATCCTAACTTTCCAGAAGACAAAGTTTGTTCCATTGAACAGAGGGGCCTTATTGGTTGAAGTTCCTTCATGGCTTGACATGTTTATGCTCACTGATCTACCTTTAAATAAAAGGAACCGACTCTGATACCAATTGTTGAACAACTGAGAGGGGGGGTGAATCAGTTGCTACTATGCTTAAACAATTATGCCGATTTTAAACTCTTCACAAAACACTCAAATGACGATCACAATGATGGAGGGAAGTAAGCAATAGAATATTAAACATCAATCACACACATGAAATATATAGAGACATATATTTCCTGAGGAAACCCATAAAAGGAAAAACCTCTTCTTCTTGATATGATAAGTAATCTTTATTTTCTTTAGATTATCATTCTTATGAGCTCCAACTTCTCTTGAGGCTACAACCTCTTTTTTACAAGAAACAACTTGCTCAGAGTACCAACTCTCTGGTTTCTCTAGCACCCACTAGAAGGAAGCACCAACTCCCTGAGTGTTCCAGCACCAACTGGATGGAAGCACCAACTTCCAGTCACACATACACCAACGTGTATAACAGAGAACAATAGTTCTCCCTTGCACCACCCTACCACCCTAGTTTTTCTGGCTGCAACTAGATGGAAGATACAACTCTTTGTGTTCAAGCACCCACTTGAAACTCTGAGGACACTAGTCTTCCCTAGCACCTCCCAACCACCCCGAAATATAAATCTTTTCTTTTTATGACTTTATCATAATGATATAACATTTATCTATGGCTTACCAGTCTCATCACTGTTCTTCTATGCTGCTCTGCTCTCCTGCATTCATGTCTCTCTACTCGCATTAATCATTCTCAACAACAACCATCATCTATTATCTGTTCTGCGTTTTTATATTCTCTGTGCACCTTTTGCATGCTTCATGCGCAGTACCTCTGCATGATCTTCATTGCGCCACTATTCTGCCCTACAGGTTGTTCACTGCAACTCTTCCTTACTTCTGCATAGCTCGACAACAAAATCACTTCACTTCTTTATTCTGCATGCATTTGTCACGTAAAGTCATCTCCTGATCATCATGGAAACTCTTCATCTTCTCTGACAGTTCTGTTTCCTATGAGTTCATCGTCAGTGCCCGTTATGTTGAGATTCCTTAGCTTCTCTAGTTGTCGAGACTCTTCATCTTCTCTCTCAATTAAAACTAGTCAACTATGGCTTCTTTGGCTTCTTACCCCTTCCTTCGTGTGACCACCAACGGTGACCAAACGCTTATTCAAAAGGCACTTCCCGATTTCTGTCTAGTGAGCGCTGGCTCCATTTCACGATATGACCTTGGGCTATGAGCTTCATGTGACCAAGCGATTGCGGCGCGTCCAAAGGTGGTTTAGACCAAACTTCTTTTCGCCTTGCAATTCACCACAAGCCTCCACACATATTTTCTCCAAAACCATGGTTTCAATTGTGGTCCGTTCATGAAAAATTAAGGCCCGAGCATGTTCTGGCCCCGCAATGGAGCACGACCGTTGATCTCACGATATTGACGGTGCTCTTGAATGGACGGTTCAGATCTGTCCTCTCGAGTCCACAGATCAGATCTCTCCTTCCTGCATCAACGACTGAGGTTTCGTTCGTGATCCGAGCTCTGGGAGTTTCAAGTCTCAAGCCCTGTTGCTGCTGACTGGATATCTTCCGAAATGGAAGATATGCTGACATCTGTACTCTTCAATCGATGGTTCTGCCTTCTTTCCTTTATCCATGCGTGATCCTTAGTCTTAGAAATCAGATGACACTTGTCCCTCCAAACCAACGGACGAGATCGATTTCGCGATCCGGGCTCCCAGAGTTTCAATTCTCAAACTCTCGTTCATCCTTCCTTTGCTTTTTCCCGGAGTTGACAATCCGTTGACACGTGTCCTCTTTAATCCAATGACTATCCTCCACTCTGAGACTTCGGGACTTCGGGTCTTTGGGCGAGTACTGGTGGTAAAAATCCTGAAGCGAAACTCCTGGAGTGACGTAACTCTTGTGTCAGTCGATGACGTGTCATGAGTCGAACAACTGCCACGTGTCACTCAGATTTGTGATTTTCACGTACTTGAAACGTCGAATCAACTTGACACTTGTCATTGTCTGATTGCGCCATGTGTCCTTGCTGACGTATCCTGCCACCTATCCTTGTCGACGTGGTCTTCCACGATCTAACAGTCATTGTCTGATCTCTAGTTCCAACGGTTGACGAAACTTCGCATTCCGGGGATTTCAAATTTCAAACTTCCCTGAGTGTGAACTCCTCACATCTCTATATCCGAAGTGAATGATTTTTGTTTGATCAGGATCTTGGATCGACGACTTGATATTTCTGCGATGCAACTTTGCTAGCTTATCCCGTCTTTCCACTCGAAGTTGATCCGACAACTGTGATCAAATCGCGACTTCGCATTTCGGGTGTTTGAACGTGATCCAACCATGACTCTTCCAAATCCCGACTCCTGATTTTCTGAAACTTGCTCCAGATCAACGACCCACAACCCTCTATGATCCAATGGTCTAGATCTTATCGAGACTTCACGTTTTGCGAATTTGGAGGACAACTCACTTTTGAATTTTCCAGTTTGCGAGTCAATGAAATGTTGATCTCTTGCCATGTGTCCTCTGAATCCAACGGTTCAGATATCATCGTGATTTCGCATTTTGCGGAGTTGGAGGATGGCTCTCGACCATTATCCTCTTCGCAATTATATTGGATCCGATCACTGTTGGTCCTCGACGCTTAGATCCAACGGATCAGATCTGTACTTATCCTCTGCGCTTCCTTTGGTCACTGGACTCTGATCTAACAAACATCGAGTAATCAAGATTGGTGATCCAATGGTCACTATTGCTCCTCCTCCCGAGCTTTGGATTTCTCAAATCTCTACGACCTTTGATCCTTTTGCGAGCCTTGATGTACGGGATCTTGTCTACGCATCTTAGAATGCTATCTCTTCTGAGCTTTGATCTTTGCATACTGTTTGCTTCTTCACCTGAGCTTACGTTGTTCCTGTGTTGCCATTGATGCATACTTTGATCTTGCCATCAATGACAAACATACTCTACCTGTAAACATGCCAACAGTCTGCTCATTGGCTGTTCATTATTTCTTGACCTCCTTAGTTGCATGTCTCTAAACTTAATTTGACCATTTGCAATCTGTGGTTGTTTGTTACTTGGCTATCTCATTCTTTGTTGTGGCAGATATTTATTCCTTGGGTGTCTTGATTTCTCATGTCTAACTCTTAAGGAACAATCTTCAGCTTTGTGGCCAAAGTTAGAACAATAGAAACAATATCCATAGAAAAAATCTGTGTACCTAGAAAATGAATGTCTTCTTTGAGCAGGTTGATTTCTTCCATGCTGATGATTTCCTTGAGCAGAGGGTGTATTGATTCTTTGTTCTACAGATTCAGTTCTGGCACCTTTTTCTTTACTCTTCCTTGGTGGCTGATTATCTTCCTTTGTTTTTGCAGGTTTGATGTTGTCATTGGTTGTATATTTGACAAACTTGATGGGTTCTTTGTTTCTTGGATGACCTCTACTTGATCCCTCTTCATAACCCAAACCCGTTTTCAACTTTGGATTCCTTTACTGATTCAAAATGGTGGCTAATCCTTATGAAGCTTTGATACTTGACAGATTCTGGTGATACAAGACTTTAAACTTCTCCAACTCTTTTGTAGTTTTCACTACTTCTTCTTCCAGAGCTTCACATCTTGCCTTCTTCTCTGATAATTGTTGTTTCAGAATGCCCTCTATTTTCTTTGCCTTTTCTAATTCCACTTTTGGTAGGGCAAAGTCTTCATCAAGTTTTTTACTGCCTTTCTCGAACTGTATCAACAATTGTTTTTGCTTTCTCTTCTTAAGTCCAAGTTTTTCAATCTCTTCCAAAGTGTTGATCACCTCTCCTTCCAAGTCAACCACAACTTCTTCATCATCAACATCACTTCGTGTGATTTTATTATCATAATCATCTTTGGCCATAAGCACGAAGTCATTTACCTTATCTTCACAGGAAGATTCACTATCCGTGTCTTCTGAAGAGTCATAATTGTTTACACATAAACTTTTCTTTTTATCAAATCTTTTGGATTTGTACTTCTCTTCACCTTCAGAGTTCTGGTCCTTCTTGTGTGGACACTTAGATGCAAAGTGACCTATCTTTCCACAGTTAAAACATTTGCAGGGAAACTTTCCTTGGTACTTGCTTAATTATTTCTTTAATCTTCTCACAATTTTTTCTTCAATTTCATCAGGCTCAGATTCCTCATTCTTATCTGCTTTAAATGATGCTTCTCTAGAGGTGGGTGTATCTTTAACTATCCTCATTTCATATACAGTTAGAGTTCCTAGGAGTTGATCAATACACAGAGTCTTAAGATCATTCAGTTATTCTATTGCAAAAACTTTTGGATTGAATCTATCAGGCAAAGATCTTAAGATATTTTGAACTAATAATACGTCTTCAATCTTCTCACCAAGACCTTTCATGGCATCCACAAGCTCCTCAACTCTTAAGAAAAATTTATTAACTGTCTCATCCTCATTCATCTTTAGTTGTTCAAACTGTAATCTATAGGTTTGAAGCTTGACATCCTTTACCTTCTCATTACCTTCATAACTGCTAATGAGTTTGTCCCACATTGCTTTGGCATATTCTAAGTGCATAACTTTTACAAATTTTGCTTCTGCAAGCCCACTCAGAATAACATTCATAGCCTTAACGTTGAAGCTGAATTCTAGCTTGTCATCCTTATTAACTAGTACAACTGGCTTTACATAACCAGTCTCTACCACATCCCAAACATCTGCACCTAAAGCCATTATGTAGGTTCTCATCCTAACCTTCTAGAAGCCAAAGTTTGTTCCATTGAATAGGGGGCCTTATTGGTTGAAGTTCCTTCATGACTTGTCATGTTTAATCTTATTGATCTACCTTTAAATAAAAAGAACCCGCTCTGATACCAATTGTTGGATAACTGAGGAGGGGGGGGGGTGAATCAATTATTACTGTGCTTAAACAATTATGCCAATTTTAAACTCTTTACAGACACTCAATGACGATCAAAATAATGCAGGGAAGTAAGCAATAGAATATTCAACATCAATCACACACATGAAATATACAGAGACAGATATTTCCCGAGGAAACCCATAAAGGGAAAAACCTCTTCTTCTTGATATGATAAGTAATTTTTATTTTCTGTACATTATCATTCTTAGGAGCACCAACTCCATTTGAGACTACCACCTATGTTTTAAAATCAACAACTTGCTGAGAGCACCAACTCTCTGGTTTCTCTAGCACCCACTAGAAGGAAGCACCAACTCCCTCAGTGTTCCAACACCAACTGGATGGAAGCACCAACTTCGAGTTACACAGGCACAAACATGTATAACATAGAACAATAGTTCTCCCTTGCACCACCCTGCCACCCTGGTTTTTTTTGCTACAACCATATGGAAGCTACAAATCCTTGCCCACTTGAAGCTCTGAGGAAAACAATCCTTCCTACCACCCTGAATTATAAATCTTTGCTTACTGAAATTTATTACAGTGATACAATGTATATCAATGACTTACCTATCTCATCACTATTCTGCTACATTGCTTTGCTCAGCCCGCATCAGTGTCTTCCTGCTCACATCTTCTTGAGCTTTCTGATCTTCTGCGCCATCTCTACATGCACACCTCATCTTTCTCTTCCTCTCTCAGATATACATTTTGTTCTATGTCTTTCTTTTGCGCTTTATGCTCTATGTATTATTTCCAAAGTTTATGAGGTCAGTGACAAAATAAAGAATGGTTTGAAATGTCAAGTAATGGGTTTAACCATAAGTTGATAAAAGGGTGTAAGTTCGTCATGTTTACAATTGTAAAGGTCTACTTTCCTAAGTCTCGAGTCATGTCAAAAAGTGAAAATTATGTACGAAGGTCAAATAAAGTGGCTAGGATGAATTTCATGTCAAAAGATATTATGGGTTATCATTACCTAATCATGAAGTCAGAAAAGTGAATAATCATGGCACTCCAGATCATTTGTACCATTGCAAGCTTCAAAGGAGTACATGTTGCACAAGTTCGCAGTGAAAATATTTAACTTGTCTTAAAACATCTTGTCGCTATGGATTCCCTATCCATTTTCATAATTCCATTCCTTATCCATTCAAGCATAAATATTGGTCATCTTTCATGTTTCTCCATCACCTTCAAGACTTGTGCATCGTCCATAGATTTTCCAGTAAGCTCTAAAGCCCTTTGTTACGTAAATATTGTGTGCTCTCAGTTTCTATGTAAATTTGCTATTATGTTTTTGCTGCACATCCTCCATTGCTTTAAATCATTGTTCAAGAACTTTCCTTGTAACCCATTGCAAATTCAATTATGGAACGAGTTTGTTTTTCACACAGTCAACCTTCTTTCTTCTGTGCTAAATTATTATTACCTACTCCTGCGCTAAGTTTTTCGTCGTTGTTTGTCAACTACGCCGATATTTCCGTTGTGCTGAAGTTTTCCGTTGTTGTTTATTGTTGGACTGAAGTTTTCTGTTGTTGTTTACTGTTGTGCTGAGTTTTTCATTGCACCGAAGTTTTCTGTTGATGTTTATTGCTGTGCCGATTTTTTCGTTGCGTTGAATTTACTGTCGTTGATTTGTTTGTTGCGTAAAAATTCTTGTTGCTACCTTTTCTTGCGCGCCGTGCAAAAGTTACTATTCACATTTGTTGCGCAGAGAGGCTATTACAATATATTGTTGCGCACCTGAAATTGACATATATCAACATCATGACAACTCCTCAAATTAAAAGAAAAAATGCAAGGAGCGAGAAAGTTGTGAGGTTTGAACCACATGATTTAAAGTTAGTAAACGCAAACCCTATGACCAGAGTATTTTTTGAACAGGCCGGATGCATGAGATTCTGTGAAAATATTCAAGGGTATAATGTGCAACTAACTAAGCAGTTCACACTTAACTTTACTAGTGTCAATGCAACTATTGCAGGGATCACTTTTCCAGTGTCATAGGAAACCATATCAACTGCGACAGAGATCCCTATGCAAGGATAAAAATGGTTTAAAGGTACGCCATTAGATACTTCATGTTATATTTATTTTATAAAACCTGAATATAGAAATCAGAAGATTGGAGCCAACATTCCCAGTGAGTATCTTTTGGAACCTTTTGAGAAACTTCTGAAGATAATCTAGAAGTACTTTACCTGTGAGGGAAGATTCGACAAGGTGCATCAATACCACATCATGATTCTGATGCATTTCACAAGGATAAGTCCTTTAAACTTACCTTTTTTCCTATGTAGAAGACTGAGAAAGATGGAAGATAGTGTCCAAGCCAAAGATGACCAACCAAAGAACAACCTATTCTATTTTTCCTTGATTAAGATGTTGGTGGTTGAGGAGCTTGGAAATTTAAACAGGGTCTGGTATTTCTTCCTGATTTTAGCAAACATTCCTAGAGACCCTAAAGGAGATATTCCCTTATCTGCTGAGAAATCAACACTTAATAGTTCAAAGGTAAGAGGAGGATGTGTTGTTGAAAGGATAAAACAAAAATAAATTGAAGATTCGTCACTCACTCAACCAACATCCAAGAAAATAAGCAAACTAATATTAACTAATGAAATCAAGGAGGCGCAAGCTCTGAGTAAACCGTGCACCAGGTCTTCTGCTAGGCGATTTCCCATACCCACAATTCAACCAGAGTTTGCTGAATGTGAAACCCAGGAGATTGATGAAAATTAAGTGGAACCGAGTGAAGAAGATGTAGATATCAAGGAGGTGAAACAAAAATTAAAGAAAGCTCAACATGTTATATCCCAATTCTATCAGGAAAACAGAATTGAGGAGGAAGATAACAGGAAGAATTCCTAAAACAAAATCATCAGAGAGAAAAGCAGGTCAGAGATCTCCTACCTCACCAACAAGAGGACAAAATAATATAAATTGTTTGAAAAAGCAACTGAGAGAAGCTCAAGATGAGATCATTAAACTCAGGGAGGAAAACATAATATCAGAAGAAGGAATAATGGAACATTTCAAGAAATGTAGACCAACTATTGATGATGCATGCACATCTCTCTCTGACGCTCAGTCAAAATTGAAAAGTAATGTGGCTTTGTTGAGACAGGTGAGAAGTTTAAAGAGACAAAAATTTTCATTAAGAAGGGAAAACATGGCCTTACAACTGCAAGTGAGTTTGGACAAGGAAGCTATGGACAAACTAAATGATCCCATCCTTTGCTTCCATTTGGATTCATGTGAGCAACCTCAGCATGGAGATTTGTCACACAAAATTGTTGTGCAGATTTCACAACGAGCATTTGCGTAGCAGAAACCAGAATTTACTATGCAATGGTGACAATGTTGTCCAATGATACACATGATGATACATCACAACCGTATGGTTGAAATTTTCTTAAGAATTTATGATTTTAAATAACATTTTGGATAGGTAATGATTGGAAAATAAGCTTTCCTATTTTTGGTAAATTTTGTAGAGGTTGTTGTTCTCTTTGAAAACAACAAGATCCATAACTCTAGGAGATAGTAGTTCAACTCCTAGCAGCTAAGTGTAGCTTTAGTTTTCTATATATATGAACTATTTTGATGTAAAAAAGGGTGCGCGCAGGAAGAAGTATAGACATTTTGGGCCTCAATGTAATTTTCTGAATCTAAAGAAATACAAATGCAGAAGTCATGAATTCCTTAAGAAAAAGATTTTAATGGTGGTGATATGAAGATTGTATTCTTCTTTGTTTGTATTCCATGTGTACTTATTTTCATCTGCACTTTTCTTCTCTTTAAATTGGTAAATTAAAAGTCCAAAATTCATCTAATGGTGCTCTATAATTAATTGATTTAAATTATGTCTATCTTCTCGGTAAAGGTCATAATTCATCCTTTGTGGTTCTTTGATCCTGTTTTATGTTTCTTTTATTCTTTCACCCGACATGATCAAATTAAACACTAAAGTTCATCACCTTATTTAACCTTTGTTCCTTTGAGGAGTTCTATCTACCAAGCATTGTTTCTTTGTTTTCATAGGTTGACTCCATATCCCTAGAAGTACTATCTTTTGTCAGCAGACCTTGAAAAATTATCTCAAAATTCTAAATCTAGCCATCAATTTAAAGCAACATGTCTATCATAGATCAAGTCTCAGAGAGAGCCCTCTCTAGATTGGAAAGGCTAGTTTCAAATCTTAAAGTTGGTTTGTAGGTTGCCTTTGTAGATTTTTCCTTCAACCCAACAATTTACTCTGCATTAACAAATCCATCAGAGTTGGTGAGGAAAGCCTTAAATGGCTTCTCCAAACCATGTGAGAACTTTGTACGAGGCATTGTAGTGAGAGAGCATACGCCTAGTTGGGATAGGATATGGGATGACTTTGTACATGAGGAGCTCAAGATTGTCTCATGATCTACTAGTCATGAGCGTGGTGGGGATGATGGTGAGTATCTTTCTCTTTCTGCAAATGGAAAGAAAAATACCAAGAAGGGTCCCAAGGGTGGGGCCAAGCAGTAACAAAAGGGAGGTGAGCAGCAGAGAGATACAAGCAAAGTTAATTGCTTTTGTTGTAACGATATGGGGAGCTATGATGGATAGTGTACCAACAAGAAGAATCAGGGTGGTACAACAATATCAATTGAGGAGGATGAGTTCACCTCTCAGTTTGAGAGGGAGATGCCCTTACTTGTCAGTCTGTCTACAATTGAGACACCATCCAATGTATGGTACATAGACGGTGGAACATCCAATCATATGTCTGGTGTTATAGATCATTTTATTGATCTTACAGAGTTAGGGATCAAATTGGAGATATTTCTTAGGAATAACACCATATTCAGGGCGGTTGGGCATGACACAATTTCCTTTTAGAGGGAGTTGAGGCCACCCATGGTGTTTAGGGACATCTTGTATGTCTTTGGGTTGAAGAAGAACATGATATCAGTTTCCACCATTCATGATAGGGGATTTGAGGTTTATTTCCCAGGTAGTGAGGTCCTCATTCACCCTAAGGGGTCCAGTTTCACATCAGCCAAAGTGATTTGGACTCATGATGGGAAACTGTGTAGACTCATATTTTCTCCATTACATGCTTTGGATAATAGCAACAACAATAGTCAATTGTTTGAGCTTTGGCATAGGAGGATGGCTCACTTGCATCATGGATATCTGAGGGTGTTGAGGGAGATTGTGATAGGATTTCCATAGTTCGACATTGAGCATCGTGAGGTTTGCAGGGGGTGTTCTCTTGGGAAGTACACCAAGACTGTCTTTCCAAGAAATGACAGTAGATCAATTGGGATACTTGATTTGGTACACTTTGATGTGTGTGGGCCCATGTCATATGTTTCCTTGGGTGGATGTGAGTACTATGTGACATTCATTGATGACCACTCCAGGAATACCTGGATCTATTTCCTAAAGACCAAGAGTGAGGTCTTCAAGAGGTTCCAAGAGTTTAAGGATCTTGTGGAGAATCAGGGAGGGAGAAATATCAAGGTCTCAAGGTCAGACACTGGGGGTGAGTATACCTCCATAGAGTTTAGAGACTTCTTCACCCAGGAGGGTATTAGGAGACAGTTGACCATTCCTTACAACCCCCAACAAAATGGGGTCACTGAGAGGAATAACATGGCTATTGTTGGTGCAACTAGATCTATGTTGCATGATCAAGGGTTACCATTTTTCTTATGGGTTGAGGCTTGCATACTGTAATGTATTTGCATAACAAGAGTCCACATAGAGCTCATGGGAGAAATATTCCCGAGGAGGCCTTCACTGGGATGAGGTTAGAAGTTGGACACCTTCGCATATTTGGGTGTCTGAGTTTCTCTCATGTCCCTTCTGAGAATAGGACAAAGTTGGATCCCACAATAGATAAGGGGATCCTAGTTGGATACAATGGGGTCTCAAAGGCCTATCGTATCTACATACTAGCACTAAGGAGAGTTTTTGTGAGGAGAGATGTTAGATTCGAGGAGGATAAATCCTTTTCGAGATCTTGTGAGTTGAGATACAGAGTTGAGGAGGTCCCACATATACATGATGAAGCATCCCAAGGGACAAAACCTCAGGTGTCTAGTACACCAAGTTCAGGTATGACTGATCCACCCAATGCAACTATAGGATCACAGGTGTCTAGTACACAAACCACATGTGCACATGCTTCAAGATCTCAGACTTCTATGGTGAGATATATGGATGAGACTGAGGGGCATGCGGGTATAGCTCCACATGAGGTTAATTCATGGAAGAAGAAACTGAGATAGTTTTAGGAGACCTTGAAGGAAGCCAAGGAGTATGTTGGTGAGCCCCAGAAGTTGATGAGAGAGAGAAAAACGCCTGAGAGGTTTGGTTCCTACTTGGCCATGGCGACTAGCATCACATATTTTTATCCCACAAATTTTGAGTAGGCAACAAACTAGTAGGTATGGAGAGATGCCACACATGAGGATTTTGATTCCATTAGGCATAATGATGTGTGGGAGGTGGTGCCTATACCAGAGGGGAAGTTAGTGGTGAATTCCAGGTGGTTGTATAAGATTAAGTATGTTGCATATGGCAGCATTAAGAAACAAAAGGCTCGATTTGCAGCGAGAGGATTCTCTTCGGTTGAGGGGATTGACTATGATGAGAAATTCACACATGTTGTGATATATACTTCCATCAGGAAAATTATGGCCATTGTGGCAGAGATGGGTTGGAATATCCATCAGATACATGTGAATATAACATTTCAGAATGGTTGTATAGAGGAGGAGGTATACATTGAGAAACCACAAGGGTTTGAGGTGTTTGGGAGAGAGTCCCATGTGTGCCTCTTGAAAAAAGCACTGTATGGTCTGAAGAAAAATCCATGAGATTGGTATTCTAGGATTGACTCTTACTTGCTGCAGATGGGCTTTGAGAAGTGTGAGGTGGATATGAATCTATATTACATTATTTGTGGTGAGGATACTCTCATTCTTATCCTATATGTTGATGACTTGTTTATCATTGGAGGGGAGGAGCTCATAGTTGATTGCAAGAGGGGTATTGCTTCAGAATTTGAGATGAAGGACATAGGACTAATGCATTATTTCTTCAGGATGGAGGTTTGGAAGCGTCTCTCTGGGATAGGGGAATTATGCAATGGATATTCTGAGTAGATTTTAGATGGAAGATTGCAAACTCATGTTGAAACCTATGGTCACCAACTGGAGGAAGTTTGATGCTTCTGAGTCTAAGTTGGTAGATGCCATGATGTGATTTTAACCTTTTACAAGACTCCAAAATGTTGATTTTTCATAAACATTAGGTTAAGCATGAAGTTCATTTCATTTTATCATTTAACCATAACCCTAAATGTTGCAACAACCAAGATCACAAGAAGAAGCACCATGCACAAGAACACAAAATGTATCTTGGGAAACCCTTCTCAAGAAGGGAAGAAAACCCAGCCAAATCCTTTGCAATAATATTCAAGAGAAAGACCTTTACCAACAAGAAATACCTAGCACACAAGAGGGTGCTCAAAACCCTAGAACTCTAGCACCCAAGAGAGGTGTGCACCTTTTTCCAAAGAAGTGTACTTGCTGAAATTTCCAAACTCACAAGTAAGGTGTGTGTTTACAATGAGAGATTTCCCTTTACTTATATTAGACTTGTCCTATCAATTGAAGTGTCTATTGGCACAACATGGCCAACTAACACATAATATATTTATTATTATTATTATTATAATTAATATTAATATTAATTATCTTTTACATTTATTATTAATCACATTAAGTTGGGGCCAACCTGCACCCTTTACATAACAATTAGGGTTACAGGTAGGTATGACTCTTGAACAACATATAGCAAAGGATCTGATTCACCCACTAGTACTCATCCACTAGGGGTACATCCATATGGATGTCATAGCTCTGATTCACTGCATTACACAGATTAACTAGGTCTTCACACGTTCACCTATGCTCGTCCACAAGCACGTACACTCTACAGATTTGCTTTCCCAATGTCACTGACAGGAGAACCATTTGGAGTCTTCTCGTCAACTCTGCTTCTCAGAGGAGGCTATCACATCATCTTAATTTTTGTTCACATGACGATGTGCCCAACACTTTTGGGATTTCACACGTTCACCTTGTGCTCAGCCATAGACACGTCCTAACTCAACATATCGCTTTTCCACCGGATAATCATATGGAGTTATTCTCCCTCTCTGAATGGAGGAGGTAATCTCTACGTTCCTAACTCTGTCTCAGGCAGGAACCACGTACCCTTCTTAGGGGATTTCTCTCAGGTTTGTAAGCTGAGAGAAAAACTCGCATAGTTGTTATGTTCCACATTTAATAGGTTTGTAAGCTGGAGGATGTCTCCCATCGATGTATTCATCAACACTCCCTCTCATCTAGGGAAGCATTCTTCATCGAGCCAAGTCTCATACAAATGTACTTTGATTTTTTTTTTTGGCCAGAGTCATCAATACTCCCTCTTAACTCGGAAGGCATTCTTTACCAAGTTTGTAAATGTTTGTAGTTTTCTCAGGTGTAGAAAGGTACTGCAAGTATACAATTTTCTTCTGCATCATATCTCTGACATAAGAATATTGCATCTCATTGTGTTTTAATCCATTAGGAAACACTGGATTCCTTAAGGAGCTTTATAAATGGCTCTTGATTAGGATCCATCTCGTGGTCAAGTAAATCTGGTAGAAGTTCGTGAAGCCACTTTTCTTCGCCCAGTCACTGTTATATTCTCTATCTTTGTGGTACTCAAGGCCACCGAGTTTTGTTTCTTATTGTGTTTAAGAAACCATGGAAATATTCATAGTAGAACATCAATCATATATGTTCTTTCAGTCTACTGTACTTTCTTCTCAATTTGAATCGTCATGTACGACAAGATTAAGTTCATACTGGAGACATATCTCAGGTCATATCCAACTTTGCCACGTAAATACATGATTTGATATCGTCTAGTGAGTCTGTCTCGGTTTGACTCATAAAATGACTTGACCCATTCATTGTATGACATGAGTCAATTCTGGTGTTAGCCAGATACATCAGTGATCCAAACAACTTTGGATTAGTCTCGTCTGTATTGTTGTCAATCTTCTCCTTTTGATCCATCACGGTGGATTTTCATTCTGTCATACTTAACTTCTTTAATATTTTTACTGAATATTTTCCTTGAATCGGGAAAATATTATCGGTCATCTATCACACTTCTTGTCCCAAGAAGTAGTGCATCATACTCAACACTTTCTGAATAAGTCATCAGGATCAGGCTCTCGTCATCAACACTGTAATGATATAGGCTTGGATCAACACAAATATTGTTGAAATCCAAACTTACCAAGAATCTATCTATCTGATATAGTTTCCAATTCATGAATGGTAGTACGGATGGAAGTGCATCGGGTTTACTGAAACAAGTGTCTCATCATAGACAACTCCCTCTCTTTGTAATAAATCTATGGCTATAGATTTCATTTTGTATTTCTCGACACTTTCATTAGTTGCATGCTTGATCTTATAGATTCACTTGGAAGTTATCACGAACTTCCCTTCTATAAGTCCTTGAATAATATCTTATACATCATTCTTTAAGATATACTGATATTCTTTTGTTATGGAATATTTCCATACCGGTTCTCTTGTTACTTCTCTAAGACAAGGAGTCTCAACATCAATGAAGTGGCTCATGACTGAAGGACAACTCGAAAATCTCTTTTTCTTTCTCGAAATGTGCCTTGAGAGGCTTGTATGTTTCTCTGCCTCTTGTAGAGTGAGTCTAGGTAGGCATTTGATGCCTTACTGCAATATCTTTGAACATATCAACTGGAGATCCTAGATAACCTGGAGTAATGTTTGTCTCCCTCTGAATTGCTAAAGGGGGACAAGGTATTGTCTCACTGTCAATCTCCATCTGAGATTCTCTGGTTCTTTGAAAAACTATCTCTTCTTCAAGGACA
>ML847540.1:9150-21330 GCA_009831015.1 Picea engelmannii | reverse complement strand
ATACTTGTTCATTCATTTTCATGGTGATCTTATTACTTTATCATCATTGCATATGGGATACATCCCTCATGTGGTTATGTCCTCCTTCAGGGAAGGTCATATACCAACAAAATACTTGATCGATGATCAACTTGCCCCAAAACTTTTTCTGGGGTCTTATCCACCAAGGTCCAAGACCAAGGATCAACCCATGCCTTAGGCATGGGTACCCTGGACCATGTCTATGGGCCCTAGACTTATCTAGGGGCTTTAACTTCTTGGTCCTAGACCAAGAACCCCAGTTGTATACTGGGGGCCCTCTCAGGAGTCTTTACTACTTGGTTCTACACCAAGAACCCCAGTCGTATACTGGGGGCCCTCTTAGGGGTCTTTTGCTGCTTGGTTCTAGACCAAGAACCCCAGTCATATACTGGGGGCCCTCTCAGGGGTCTTTTTCCATGGCACTAACTATTTGTTCCCAGACCAAGAAACCCCAGGGGTGCACTTGGGGGCCCTAGATCTCATCTAGGGTCTTTTCCATCCTCCCAGAGAATGGTTCTTGCAATTGCTATAAATTTAACAGGATTTAACTATGACAGAGCACATCAGTCTAAGAATAAGGTTGAGAAACCACACAATCACTCAGAATGAGGAGGAAGTTCATGAGGGAGACAAAATGGTGGAAGAAACTCTTCTAGAGGAAGAGGCAGAGGAGGAGTAAGGTGCTATAACTATGAAAAGGTAGGGCACATGTCTTGGGAATGTTCCAAGAAGAAGAAAGAAGGAGGATAAGCTCACATTATAGAATCACAATGAAGAGATGTTGAGGTAGAAGGAGCAGAGGATGGAGCATCCCTGATGTTGAGAAAAGTTCTCTTAAAACCAGAGGCAGAAATTGAAAAGCCGGTTCAGAGAAACTGTCTCTTCAGGACAGCTTGCAAGACTAAGGATAAAGTATGCAAGGTAATCATTTATAGTGGGAGTACTGACAACCTAGTATCCATAGAGATGGTGGAGAAATTGGAGCTGAAGACAACTGCACATCCGAGGCCATACAAAGTCTCATGGTTGAAAAAAGGACACCAGGTAACAATCGCTAAACAATGCCTGGTTGAAATTAAAATAGGAGGATATAAATATGAAATACTATGTGATGTAATTCCCATGGACGTATGCCACATTTTGTTGGGAAGACCATGTCTTTTTGACAGAAATGTCATTCATGATGGGAGAAAAAATAAAAATACATTGGAAAAGAATGGTAGGACAGATATGTTGCTGCCAATGGAGGAGAAGAGAGCAAAAGAGGAAACCAGCACAAGCATACTTCTCATGAGTGGGAAGGAACTCCTGAAAGAAGTCAAGGAAGAAGAGGAGATGCAATTCATTGTGGTGAGGAAGCCCAGAGTCATCCTTACAAGTACATCAGTGAATGATCTCCCTGAAGAAGTTCAGGAGCTGCTGGATAATTTTGCTGATATAGTGGTGCATGAGTTGCCAAACTCATTGGCACCCATCAGGAGTATCAGTCATCATATAGACTTGATACCAGGAGCAATCCTACCAAACAAGGAAGCCTGCAGATTAACACCTCGAGAAAATGAGGAGGTTGAGAACCAAGTCCAAGAATTGCTAGATAAGGGCTTAGTCATAGAAAGTTTGAGCCCATGCGCAGTACCAACTGTGTTAAGCCCAAAGAAAGATGGAGGATGGAGAATGTGCACAGACTCGAGAGCCATCAACAAGATCACCATCAGGTACAAATTCCCTTTACCAAGAATGGATGATTTAATGGATTGTTTAAGTGGAGAAAATTTATTTTCTAAGATAGATCTGAAAAGTGGATATCACCAGATCAGGATGAGAGAAGGTGATGAATGGAAAACAGCCTTTAAGACGAATGAAGGCTTGTATGAATGGCTATTTATTCCATTTGTCTTAACGAATGCCCCGAGCAATTTTATGAGGCTAATGAATGAAATTCTCAAAGATTTCATTGGCAAGTTTGTGGTTGTATATATGGATGATATACTGATCTTTAGCAAGACTAAAGAGGAGCATTTGAAACACCTAACTCTAGTAATGAGGAGGCTACAGCAGGAGAAGCTATTGATCAATTTGAATAAATCCTCTTTTATGAAGACATAACTCATTTATTTGGGTTTCGTGATCTCTTTGAATGAACTGAAGATGGATCCATAGAAGGTGAAAGTGATCATAGAATGGACGTCACCAAGGAGCATGTTCAAGGTAAGGAGCTTTCATGGTTTAGCAAGTTTTTATAGAAATTTCATTAGAGACTTCAGTGGGATTTGTGAAACAATGATGGATACAGTGAAGAAGCGACACAAGTTTTTTAAATGGACTGAGGAGGCTGAAAAGAGCTTCAATATACTGAAGGAGAAGATAACAGAACGACCAATTCTGTTCTTTCCGAATTTCAAAAAGACATTCCAGGTAAGATGTGACGGAAGTGGAGTTGCAATAGGAGCAATTCTAAGTCAGGACAATCGATCTGTTGCCTATTTCAGCAAGAAGTTGAATGAGACTAAGAGGAAATACTCCACATATGACAAGGAGTTCTATGCCATAATTCAAGCATTGAAGAAATGGAGGCATTATCTTATCCCGCAAGAGTTTGTCTTGTACAACGATAACCAGGCTTTACAATTCATAACCTGACAAGAAAAACTGAACCAGAGGCATGCAAAATGGGTTGAATATATGCAAAATTTTACTTTTTTCATAAAACATATTGCTAGGAATGCCAACAAGGTTGTTGATGCATTAAGAAGGAGATGTTTAATTCTGCAGGAATTCCAGGTGAAGACCTTGGGGTTTCAACACCTTAAGGATATGTATTGTGATGATACAGATTTTAAAGAGGCCTATGAAGCATGTACAGGCCCTGTATTGAGAGATAGAAGTAAGTGGATAGAGTATATGGTTTAGGGAGGATTGTTGTTCAGAGGAAATCAATTGTGCATACCAAGATGCTCAATGAGGGATAATCTTCTGAAGGAGAAGCATAGTGGGGGATTGGCTGGACATTTTGGCCATGATAAAACGTTTGCATAGTTGAGAAGCTCGTACTATTGGCCAGGTATGAGAACAAATGTGATAAAGTTGGTGAACAGATGTAGAATCTGCCAACATGCAAAGTCGAAAAGAAAAAAAACTGGATTGTATCAACCATTGCCAATAGTAGAGAGGCCTTGGGATGTAATAAGCATGGATTTTGTGTTGGGATTGTTGAGAACACAAAGGGGACTTGACTCCATATTTGTGGAGGTGGATAGATTTTCAAAGATGGCACATTTCATCCCATGCCAGAAGACCAGTGATGTAACACATGTTGCAAATCTATTTTTCAGATAAGTTGTGAGACTTCACGGCCTACCCAGGAGAATTGTCTCAGAAAGAGACACAAGATTTGTTGGTAGCTTTTGGAGGACGTTGTGGAAGAATATTGGGACAGATTTGTCCTTTAGCTCAGCTTATCACCCTCAGACAGATGGGTAGACTGAGGTGGTAAATAGAAGTTTGGGAAACTTATTGAGAAGCCTGGTTACTGAACACCATAACCAGTGGGATCAAATTCTGCCACAAGTAGAATCTGCATACAATGACTCACCAAACAGAAGCACTGGAAGGAGCCTGTTCCAAATACTCTATGGAATGCAACCCAGGGGAGTGGCTGATTTAAGGGACTTGGAACAGGGAGAGATCAGAAGCACTGGAGAAAAGGATTTTGTTGTTGAGGTGAAAAGACTCCATGGTAAGATCAAAGAACAATTACAGAGTTCTAATCATAAATACAAACATAGAGCTGATCAACATCACAGGGAACTTCAATTTGAAGTGGGAGATCATGTTTTATCACACCTCAGGAAGGAAAGGTTCTCTAGGGGAACATATAACAAATTGAAGATGAAGAAGATAGAACCATGTAATATCTTGAGGAAGTTTGATTCAAACGCCTATGAGATCAAACTGCCAGATGGTGTGGGCATTTCACCCATATTCAATGTTTCAGACCTATATCCTTATAGGAAAGATGACACAGAAGGGTCAGAAGATCAAGGAAAGATTCGGTGGGAGAAACAAATGCCTGTAGTAGAAAAGCCACAGATGGAGAAAACTATTGGTCAGAGGATTGGAAAAAATACCAAGAGGAAGACTTATTTTGAGTATCTGGTCAAATGGAAGGGACACCCAATAGAAGATGCCAGTTGGGAAAATGAAGCTGTTATCCAGAAGTAGGGAAAATCAGTAGAGGAGCTCATGGACAGGAGTCCATGAATTTTTGTCAAGGGGAGTATGATGCAGGAGCATCGTTGGCAAGTGCACAGAGGTAGGACCACTCAACACGTGTGAGTTCTTTAAGAAATTCAACGTTGAAAGTTGTAGCCAAGTTTTTGAAATCCGCCTTCACTCAGTGCCGAAATTCACCTTTGGAGGCACACTTGAACCAATGCTGAATTTTACCCTTTGAGGCATGTTTTGAAAATTGTAAACAAAGCAGGAGTTTCCACTTCAGCTCTGGAATGCGACTGAACTTAGATAGTGTAGGAGGAATCTTAGAGTAGGAAAGTAGCCATGGGAAACCCTAGAAACATCTTTGAGTTATGTAGAAGTTGACACACCCAGTTAGAGAGAGCTGGAATACAAAGAAAAATTAGCTGTAAGAGAGAACTGTGAGTTAGCAGGAGAAAAATGTTTTTGAGTTACTGTAATTTTGAATGTAATCTGTAGCCATTAGGCACTTGCGAATATAAAATAATGGAAAATTGATCCAAATTTTTTGAGCTTGGACTGTGTGTATTTTCCTGTTATTTTCTGTTTTATAAACAAGTGAATGGAACTATGAGATTTTGGCAGTTTCAATTGTCTCTCTTCATTTGGAGCTCTGCAAGGTGTGCATCAAGCCAGGGAGGAACGCCGTGGAATTATTTTCTCTTCACTAGGATATATTCAAGGTGTGCATCAAGCCAGAGAGAAAATGTCGTGAATCTGAGCTATCGAACTCCCTTAGACGCAAGGAGTGGACGGGAGCCAGAGTCTGAACTAGACAAAGCTCAGGAGGAATAACACTTCAGAAAGTGTTATTGGGATCCAGGAACCCATTCCCTAGAAGAAGTGAAGACCGAGTCTTCGCAGACTTAGAAATATCCTAAGTCAAAATTGAGTAAAAGCTCAGGAGGAAGAACATCGTCGAGCGTTGGATCGAGGTGGAAAATCCCTGCAGGTCGTCCAATTGAAGGAAGGAGCACAGGATTTAACCTTGCATAGATCCAGGAGGAGAGTTTGGAAATCTGAATGGATGGTGAAGAATCCTTGAGGAGGAACACTGAAACCCCACAAGCTGTTGGATCAGGTAGAGCTACGAGGAGGTTAGTGGAGAGAGTTTCTCGACTTTCATTTCGAGACTTGGGGTACCGGGAGGTGGAAGGACAGAGGCTCTTGTTCTTCAGAACCCCGAATCATGAAATTGCGAAGTCATGATTCGATCAGAGCCATCAATCACAGGATGATCTGGACTGTTGGTCCATTTCAGGACTTCGGGTACTGGGAGTTGGAAAGACAGAGGTTCTTGTCCCTCAGAACCCCGAATCGCAAAATAGAAAAATCACAATTTGACGTGAGACATCGATCATAGGGATTATTGTGAGACATTGATTGAACACCAAGGCATTTCATCGTTTCGGCATTTGGGAATTTTGTCTTTTCAGCGATCGGAGACTCCAGGGAGTAGGGATAGCCTTTGTACCTTGATTTCGTGAAACACGAAATCCTGAAATTAATAGGCGTCGGGCATTTCGGATTTTCGGTGACAAGAGACTCCAAGGAGAAGGGATACCCTTTGTATCCTAATTTCTCAAAATGAAAAATTCCAAAATCGAGAGGTGCCGAGCATTTCAGGTTTTCGACAATTGGAGGTTCTAAGCAGCAAGGACATGCCGCGTATCCTGATTTCGCGAAATGCAAAATCCCGAAAGAATAGGCACCGGGTATTTCATCTCTTCAGGTACCAGATACCCTAAGGTGCAAGGATATCCCTTACATCCATATTTCACGAAATG
Source organism: Picea engelmannii (assembly GCA_009831015.1). NCBI lineage: Eukaryota > Viridiplantae > Streptophyta > Pinopsida > Pinales > Pinaceae > Picea > Picea engelmannii. The sequence continues at coordinate 15,268 of ML847540.1, read as the reverse complement.
AAAAATTTCGAAGGAGCGAGCACCGACCATTTCGGAATTTCGGCTACCGGAGGTTCGAGAGACCAGAAGACTGGACACTTGACTCGGGAAGTCCCAGTCCCCGATAAGCACCTTTTCGGCTTGGCACTTGGTCACATCCCTTGGTCGCGTGTTGTGGGAGCTCACGCTTGACGCCCAAAAAATACAACTAAGCATTCGTAACGGACCTGTGTAACTGTCTGAAGCGTTCCAGTTTGGAACCAGAAGAGCCATTTCGGCTCCAGAATCAGAAGATCCTGACCGAGAGGTCGTGCAACCCTTAGGAGGAATAGGGGGTCTGCATCAAGATGATAGGGGTGATAAGGGTTATAAATATTGTGTTTTATAATAAGTTTGGGTTATAATGTTATACAGGAATAGGTTATAGGTGATACTTATAGATTAGGGATATAGGTGTTAAGTTTTAATGTTTATACATACTGATATTTAGGATATATAGGGGATACCTATTAGGAGTTAAGGGATTTGGGAGTACATGGTTATAGTAGCTAAGCTAAAGGTGAGGTTTTATGGTATAGGGATTATAAAGAGTAGAGGCTAAATTCTTAGGGGTTACATGCATTGCAGTTAAGGGGGTTAGGGGTGATTTCTGTTAAATTAATTAGAGAGTATATTTGTTAGAACTTATAAGGGTTCTAATTGTTAACATTTAGGTGATATGAGTGTAATGGATTATATGTGTGGAGGGTTAGGTTTAGAAATCATAGTTGTATGGGGTTAGTGTTGGGTTAGGGTTTATATGGATTTAGGGCTATAAGGGTTGGGGGTTAAGGGAAGGGGATTATATTGGTAAGGGATAAATGGGTAAAGGGTTATGGTTGTAAGTGTTAAGGGTTATGAGTTACATGTATTACATGTTATAAGAGTTAGCAATTATTGTTTGCAAGGGATAAGTATTACAATTAATAAGGCTTGAGGGTTATAATGGTTATGAGGTCTAGGGTTTATAGGTTCATGTATTATGAGTCACCACTGACAACTTACAAAGATAGAAAAGATGTGGTAAAAGGTATAGAGGATATATGGGTTATATGGGTTAGGAGAAAAGGGTTATATCAGTAAGGGTTAAAGGGGTTCAAGGTTATGGTTTAAGGGTTAGGGTCATAAGTGTTAGGGGTTAGGGGTTATAGGAGTTAATAATTATGGTTTGGAAGGGATAATTATTAGGAGTAATAATTTGTAAGTGTTACAATCGTCATAGGATTTAGGGTTTATAAGCTTATGGATTATGAGTTATAGGTGAAAACTTATAGAGTTTAATATAGATGTGTTTTTAGAGTATAGAGGCTATATGTGTTATATGGGGTAAGAATTAGAGGTGATAAGTGTAGGGAGTAAGGGGTTATAGGGATTAGTTGTTTTTAATTTTAGGGTATAAATATTATTGAATTTATGTTTTATAGAGGATATATGTGATACAATAGTTAGTGTCAAGGGTTACAAGGGTTAGGAATCACATACTATAGAGAGTTAGACATTATAGGAGCTAAAATAGAGGTTATGGATGATAGTGGTTACATAAGTTAGTGATTATATGGTTAAGGGTTATAAAATTGAGAGGTTAAGTATTACATGTTATCGAAGTTAAGGATTAAATGAATTGAAGGGATTGGGTGTTATACATATTAAAGGACATAAGAGTTGGTAGTTGTAGGTGGAATGACATATATAAGATAGGATTTTCAAATGTTAAGTGTTATGAGTCTTAAATATTAGGGGCCATAAGGTTTGAGGAATGAAAAGGGTTAGGGATTATAGGTATTAGGAGATATACATTTTATTGCTTATATTATGGGCCATTTTGGTTGGGGATAATAAGATTTAAATGGATTAGATATTAGGGTTTGGGTGGGACATATTATAGAGGTTAAGGGTTATATATTATGGAATAAGGGATTATAGGGGTTAAGGGTCATATGTAAAATGGGTGAATGTTATATATGTACTAAATATTAGGTGTTATAAGCCTTAGAAATCAAGGGTTAAAGTTAGAAGTTATAGGCGTTATAGGTTATGGGTTAATGGTACATAACTATGGGAAATAGGGGTTATATCGATTGGGTGGTATGGGTTACATAAAGGGATATGAAGGATAATGGTTAGGGTTGTAAGGGTTAGGTGTTCGTAATAACATCTAATTATCAAGGTTACAAGGGATAGTGGTTGTGGTTTAAGAGTTATGTATTGGAAGTAATAATTTTTAAGGGTTAGAGATATAGATTGATATGTAGTAGGGTTGTTATCTTATATGGAATAAAATTGACATGTTATAAGATTAAAGTGGTTATATGGGTTTGTACATAGATGATATAAGATTAGGGTTAGGGATATTGGGCTATTATGGTTAGAATACAATGGTTATAGTGGTTAGTCATTATAGGGTCGTCGTGTTGTAGGAGTTAGTGGCGATATAGCGGTTTTAGGTGATATGTATTATCACAATTCAAAGATTAGGGATCCTATGGCTTAAGTTTTGTAATGGTTAAGATTTTTAAGGATTAGGGGTTCTGGAATTTAGGTATTATGGGATAAGGGTTAGGTGTTAATAGTTATGTGGCTTAGGTATTTAGGGGTTATAGAGGTTATGCACTTTATTATTAATTAAAAGGGTTAGAAATCAAAGTTTTTTTTGCATAGTTCTTAGTGTTTAGATGTGATGCAAGAGCATCGTATAAAACCAAAGACATGCGCCTAACCAAAGGAGACAGATGGAAAAGTGCTAGCGCACATTTTGTAGTGTTTTGAAGATTAATGAATGGACATTAATATAATAGATAGGAAGAACGTGCAGTTGCATTTATAACTGCAGATCTAAACTGATTTTAGAGCGTGTGTTCCTATCTGCCATATGTAATAGACATTTATAATTGTTTAATGCAAGTAGGTAGATATGAATGTTAGATTAGATAGTTTAGGAGCATAGGAGGGGAAACTTATGATAGACACCCTCACCCTTGGACAATAAAAAAATAAAAAAAACATAATTCAGAATTCGTAAGTTGTAGAGCTGCAGAAGAGAATAGGGGAGAACAGAGAATTTCATGCATTTTTTCTATTGATATTTACCATGTACAGGAGCACTGGAATTAATAGAAGAAACCTTTGATTCCAATCTATGTGTTTGATATGGTTGTTGGAACCACCTGTTGAATGGTATGTCGCAGGCTTGTTTGTATTCTCTGTGTGCATTTCTTTCAATGCTATGTACGTTTGTAGGTTCTGGAATTTTCAGTTAAATGTTTGAATTCTAGGTAAGGGGAGAATAAGTTTCAATTGTTTATCTTTCTGAGAACTCCTACAAAGAGTGCAGTGGAGGGCCCACAAGGATTTCGTCAACCAGACTCTGAGTTTCATCTCAGAACTCTCAGAAGAGATTCAGATTTCGTTTTTATAGACACAAGAGCCGTGTAAGGTGTGCGAAAGCCGAGCGAAGTCTTGGATTTTACATATCCGGGAGGAATATTGAGAGACTTTTGTTGCAAGGAGTGTATGGAGTCAAAGACAGTAAATAACCAGAGGTTATTGGAGAATTGTCACAAGGAGTGCGTGCAGGGACCCTTGTGGAGGCCTTGAGTTTGCAAGTGGAAGCTCAGACAGGATAGAACCTCTCAATTATTCCAAAGGGAGATGTGGGTGGAAGTGGTTCACAAGAGTTTAGTTCTAGAGGAAGGATTCCAAGTCATTTGGATAGAAGTCCTTGAGACGTTGAATCAGACGGTCGAATCGATTCATAAGGAAGTGTCGAAATCGCATAAACCGTTGGATCTCTTAGAACAATGAAGAGATTAGGATGGAGTGCCTTTTCAACACCCATAAGCTCAGGAGGAGTAATGACTGTCAGATTTGGATCAACAAGGACCATTGATCTCACATGAGAATTCACACATCGGAGTTCAGGGAGTGGAGTGACCAGTGGTTTGGGTCTAGTGTTGTGGATTCCCGATTGGCGAAATCCCGATACAACGCGAGCCATTGGATCGAGGGAGGCTCGTAGCCGTTGATCTCATCCAAGGTGAAATTTCAGAGTTAGGGAATCATAGAGGAAGAGGAACAGTTGTTGGTTGTTTGCTCGAGTCCCGAAAGCTGGAAGATAGTGGGTGACAAGTGGCATGTGCTTGTCGCTTTGGAGGAGTCAATTTTTATTGACATTTTGTGTTTTGGCTATTGCAAGAGTTGTGGCATTGCATCGAGAACCTCCAACTCATGAAACCCGAAATCCTTCGCGGGCTTAAACAAAGGGTTTAATTAACTCTTGGCATGGTTTTGGAAAAGATCTTGAGCGGATCTCGGCCTGAGGGTAGGGGGTCTGTGTCAGTTGTGGTATTAGAGCCCAGAACAAATTATTTTCTTTCTGTAGTAGAGACAAGAAGAGAGGAATTCTACAGCCATGCCACAGAGAAGAAGAGAAAGGGAAATGCCTGATCCTGCAGTGGAAAGAGAAATGCGTGAATTACGTGCTAGGCTTGATGCTATGGAGATAGCACAGAGGTGCACAGTTAACACTGGGGATATCAACAAAGATGAGAGAGAAAATGAAGCTAAAAATGAAGAAGTTGCAGTCGAAGATGCTGCGGAAGAACGCTTATTCAAGGCTATTGCTAGGATAGGTGCTAAGGGAAAAATGGAAATTCCAATGTATGAAGGCAACTTGGATGTTGAAGAGATTCTAGACTGGATTAGAGCTCTAGACAAATACTTCAAGTATGAGTATTTCAAGGAAGATAAGAAGGTCAAACATGTTGTTACTAGACTTAAGGGGTATGTAACGCTATGGTGGGATGAACTGCAGGTTGATAGACATTGCAAGGGAAAACATAAAATCAAAAGCTGGGATAGAATGGTTGAAAAAATGAAAGCCAAGTTTATACCCAGAGATTATCAAATAAATCTGTTTCGGAGGATGAAAAATTTGAAACAGAAGCTGATGTCAGTGAAAGATTACACTGAAGAGTTCTATAGGATAAACATCAGAGAAGGTCATCGGGAAAGCGATGATGAGAAAGTTTCTAGGAATATGAATGGTCTATGGTATGACATTCAGGACGAGATGAGCATGATGACCATCCGAACCGTAGAAGATGCTTATCAGATGGCTCTGAAATATGAAGAGAAGCTGAGCCGGAAGCAAGGTCAAAGAGGACGAGACAGAAGTTAAAACGTTATTGTTATTGATATTTTCCATGTACAGGAGCACTGGAATTAATAGAAGAAACCTTTGATTCCAGTCTATGTGTTTGTTATGGTTGTTGGAACCACCTGTTGAATGGTATGTCGCAGGCTTGTTTGTATTCTCTGTGTGCATTTCTTTCAATGCTATGTATGTTTGTAGGTTCTGGAATTTTTAGTTAAATGTTTGAATTCTGTGTAAGGGGAGAATGAGTTTCAATTGTTTCTCTTTCTGAGAAATCCTGCAAAGAGTGCAGTGGAGGGCCTGCAAGGAGTGCGTCGACCAGACTCTGAGTTTCATCTCAGAACTCTCAGAAGAGATTCAGATTTCATTTTTACGGACACAAGAGTCGTGTAAGGTGTGTGGAAGCCGAGTGAAGTCTTGGATTTTACAAATCCGGGAGGAAGAATGAGAGACTGTTATTGCAAGGAGTGCATGGAGTCAAAGACTCTAAACAACCAGAGGTGATTGGAAAGTTTCCGCAAGGAGTGCATGTAGGGACCCTTGTGGAGGCCTTGAGTTTGCAAGTGGAAGCTCAGATGGGTTAGAACCTCTCAATTATTCCAAAGGGAGACGTGGGTGGAAGTGGTTCACAAGAGTTAAGTTCTGGAGGAAGGACGCCAAGTCATTTGGCTAGAAGTCCTTGAGACGTTGAATCAGACAGTCGAATCGCTTCTGAAAGAAGTGCCAAAATCCCATGAACTGTTGGATCTCTTAGAATAGTGAAGAGATTAGGACAGAGTGCCTTTCCAACACCCATAAGCTCAGGAGGAGTAATGACTGTCAGATCCAGATCAACAAGGACCGTTGATCTTGCATGAGAATTCACACATTGGAGTTCGGGGAGTGGAGTGACTAGTGGTTTGGGTCAAGTTTTGTGGATTCCCGATTGGCGAAATCCCGATACAATGC
>ML847539.1:0-12381 GCA_009831015.1 Picea engelmannii | reverse complement strand
TTAGTATAGTAGTAGTTAGTAGATTGTATATATAGGATAGTTAGATTAGTTTAGTTTGTTTAATAATTAGTTTTAGTTTAGTTTGTTTAATAGTTAGTTTTAGTTAGATTAGTTTAATAGTTTGTTTTATTTAGTTTTAGTTATATTAGTTATTGTAGATTAGTTTTCTTTTTTTTGTTTTCTTAGGACCTTAGATCGGCTAACGGAGCCGCTAAACCCATCAGGGTGGTTCATCCCAAACGGCTTGGGTTACTAGACAACCCCGGACCGGTTCCACTCTCTCAGTTGATGGACGGTTGATTTCGCCCATCAACAAATGGCGCTAGAAAGAGGGCATGAACTTAATTAATGGCACGAGGTGGTCGCAAGACTCCTCCACCCCCTAATTGCTCACTTATAGTGACTAGAAGTCATTCACACGATAATATTCCCCTTCAAACAACAACTACTTCAACCGACGATCCACAGATAACAGTTGAGCCAGCAACCCCTAATCCTACAGGTGGTGACATACAAGAGATTGTTTGCCAATCTCTTATTAAAACACATAGTGCCTTAGCCCATTTGAGGCAACCAAACCGTCTGTAGGGTCAACCTTTGGACTTCTTTGATATCAGAGAACAATTAGGTGACACTAACCTCACTGTGAATCCTACAGATCCAAACCTAAATCCTACTGCAGGAGGATCTGGGATACCTCCTTCACCACCTCCATCATCTCCTTCCTCTTCTGGAGGAGATTCCTCTGACGAAGGCGATTCCCCTTCTCAGCCTTCCACACCCACTACCCCAATGGAAAATCAGAACAACCCTGCTAGACCCTGGCTTGATAAAGATGTCATAGTTGTACCTGGAGCTCAACACCCTCTACCTAAGCACCCGGATAAATGGCTTCCCAAGTTTGATCCTGACTCAAAACAGATAGCTAAAGATCACATTAAAAAGTTTATGTTAACCATTAGACTTCGTAATGTTGAACATGAACACGTTGTATGTAGGTTGTTCCCTTATACCTTTGAGGGAAATGCATCCACATGGTACTTTTACCAACAACCCCATACCATCGTGTCTTGGGAAAAGTTCGAGTCATGCTTTTTGGAAAAGTTCGGAGACGGTAAACCTCCGGAAGTCCTAGTCATGGATCTTTCTAGCTTAAAAATGAACCCAAAAGAAAAATTTAAAGACTTTAATCAAAGATTCTTGACACTAAAAAACTAAATCCATGCAGATTCCATGCCTACCGAGAGTCTTATAATAGCTTACTACACTAAAGCTTTACATCAAAGCATAGCTATTTGGGTTAAACGATCTAAGAAACCCACGTTGTTAGAAGCCTTCGAGGAGGCCACCCAGATTGAAAAAGACATACTTAGTCTTAAATACTCTTCTAGCAACGAAACAGAGACTAGTTCTTCTTCCAAAAAGAAGATCTAAATCCTCCCCAGACCCACTCAAAGTAAAACACAACCTGAAAACTCTGAATTGGAAAACTTAACCAAAGTTGTCCAAAAGCTATCAAATCAAGTTGTAGACTTGAAAAGGTCGACCGAAGAAGCTTCCTCGAGTAAAGGACCTTACAAACCCTTGTTTCAGAAGCCTTTTCCTACCAACCGACCTAACCCAACCACCGACGACTTAAATCTAGAAAGTTTGCAATGCGCCCTTCAAACAATTCTAGAAGCCCAAGATAACTTGATGCCTCTTGAGATTCCTGAGGAGGTAGCTAATCAAGAGACAAGTCAAGAAGAAGAATCTTCTCCAAACATTTTTGGACATTTCTCGGATAGCATCTTTCAAGCTAACTTTGAGACAGTTCATCCTTATAATACCAGGAGTAAGACAGCAAACAAACCTTCTACCGAAAACACTACAACTTTGTCTCCAAAGAAGTCTAAATCAGCTGAGACTAAACAGAGTAATGTGAACCCCAACTTAGATTATGATGTTGTTGAAGATATTAAAAAGTTAAGGGCTAACATTTCTATTTATGAGTTATTGAAGTTTCCATTTTTGTTACAAAAAATGTTACAGAATATTTCTGAGAATGGAAAAAATGGTAATTCAAGTAGTAATAAGGTTGTGAAAAATAAAGTCTCTCAAAAGACTTCCACTAAAAATAATCTTGATCCTCAAGATAAAGGAAGCCTTCCTGTAAATAATGTAAATAATGTAAATAATGTAGATAAAATAGCTTTAGAAACTGCAAGTAAAAAGCCACAAGCTACCACTCTTACTACTCGCAAAAATGTACCTCCTTTCTTGTTAACTTTCAAAATATTTAGTAGAAATGTGCATAATTGTATGGTGGACTCAGGGGCGTCATCCAATGTGATCCCTTGGTCTGTTTGCCAAAATATTAACGTTGAAGTTGAACCCTCGACTTTAAAAATCATACAACTTGACCGGACAAATGTTAAAGTTATAGGTGAACTAAAGAATGTGCTTATTAGATTATCGTCTAACCCCAAGGTTCATCAAGTTATTGATATAATTGTTGTGGATATTCCAGAAGTGTATGGTCTGTTTTTAAGCAGGGACTGGTCGGAGCAGCTACATGGTTACTTCGTGACAGACGGGTCTCACTTATGGCTTCCAGAAAATGGCAAGCCTAATAAAATCAAAGTAAATCGTGAACGCTACCTTAAGTTCACGATCATAGATTTGAATGATCCCAACAAACCGTACACACCTTCTGCTGATTCACCTGAAGTCCAAGGGCTGGACACATTCTTCGACAATTTCATGGCCGAGGCTTCACCTATCATCAATCAAAAACAGCAGTCCGAGATTGTAGCATATATGAAGCCAACAGTTTCTATGCAACGGTCCCATGTGCTCGATGGAAATCAAATTTGGTCTCTTTATTTCGACGGGTCAAAGTCCAAAAAAGGAGCCGGAGCAGGCTGCGTTATTATCAATCTGGCAGGTAACAAAACATTGATAGCATGTAGGTTGGAATTTGAATGTACTAACAATACCATATAATATGAGGCTTCACTGCAAGGTCTCAGAAAATCTTTGGATATGAACATTCAAAATTTAACTGTCTTTGGCGACTCTAAAATAGTGGTTAGACAAGTAAGAGATTCTATCCACTATCTTTCTCCACATCTCAAAAGCTACTAGTCTGAGGTATGGAACTTAATGAATAATTTTTTTTCTTTCAATATAAATTTCATTCCAAGGATGAATAACTCTGAAGGAAATATGTTAGCTAATGTGGCTTCTAAACTTCTTCCTCCAGAAGGCTTGTCCCCAGACGCTTTCTCCGTCGAGATGTTGTTTCGACCATCCATTCCCGACAACATCACGAACTGGAGAGTATTTGACGATGATCAGTAGATCATCAACTTTCTACACATGGAAGAAACATTTCAAGGCGCGGTGATAGATGAACGCACGCACGATGACAATTTGCATGATTTTACGGTAATACCTGATCCGAAAACTCTTGAAGCTCTTTCGGACATGGTAAATTCCATACCCAAATCTGTAGTTAGATTAGAGAAGATGATTTTGAAGATAAATTTAAAAAGACGGTCAACTGTAAAACCAATAGTTCCTCGTTGTCTTATGAAAAATTAAACTTAGGAACTAATGAAAATCCTCAATGCATTAACTTAGGCTTGGGATGTTCTCGACAAGAAAAATATGCATTCATTAAATTGTTCAAAGAATTTAAATATGCCTTTGCATGGATGTATGATGACCTCAAAACTTTCGATCCTAATATCATACAGCATGTCATCCCGATGAAGGCCCAAACCTTACCCTTTCCGCAAAAACTGAGGAAAATGCACCCTAAACTGGAACCACCTGTTCAAAAAGAATTGAATAAGCTCCTTAATGCTAAAATAATTTTTCCTGTTAGGCACACTCAGTGGGTTTCTAACCTTGTCCCAGTCCGGAAGAAAAATGGGGAAATCCAACTCTCCGTCGATTTCTGGAACCTTAATAGAGCATCTGATAAAGACAACTATCCTGTCCCACCCATGGAACAGATCCTTCAACAGGTATCTGGTTCCGAGAGGCTATCCCTGTTAGATGGTTTCTCTGGATACAACCAAGTCCTCATGTCTCCACCAGAACAAATCAAAACTACTTTCCGTACCCCGTGGGGCACTTATACTTATCATAAAATGCCCTTTGGATTGATTAATGCTGGTGCCACATTTCAGAGAGCGATGGACATCGCTTTCTGAGGCTTAATCAATCATTCCATTGTAGTTTACTTGGATGATGTGACTGTATATTCTAAAAACAAAGATGATCATCTAGCTCACTTACGAGCCGTTCTACTGCGATGTCGTAAGTACGACATCTCCCTAAATCCTAAAAAGTTCATATTTGCGGTAGAACAGGGTAAACTCTTAGGATTCATTGTGTCTAGTGAAGGAATGATTATTTACCCTGAGAGGACTCAATTCATTGAAAAACTCCCCCCCCCCATATCTAAAAAATCCATGCAGTCTTTCTTAGGCCAGATTAACTTCATGAGGAGATTTGTCCCCAGTTTCTCCGAAATGGTCAGGCCTTTACATAATTTGATTAAGAAAGACACCCAATATCACTGGGGACCCCTAGAAAATCAAGATTTTAATGCAATAAATAAGGCCATAATAGACGCTTCGTCTCTCATGAGCCCTGACTTCTCTCAAGATTTTACACTCTATACCTTTGCTTCTGACCGTTCCTATGTCGTTGTCCTAACCCAAAAGAATGTCGAGAACCACGAAGTACCCATCGCCTTTATGAGTTCTCCTTTCAAAGGCATTGAACTTAACTATCCAGCGGTTGATCGGCAAGCATACATTGTTTTCAAAGCAGTCAAGCACTTCTGGTCCTATCTTTTGAAGTCAAGGACGAAAGTCATTGTCCCTTACCCAGTCGTGAGGAACTTGTTAGTGCAGAAGGAACTAGGAGAAAAGAGAGCCAACTAGGTCACTTCTTTGAAGGAGTATGACTTGGAAATTACCCCAGCTCAAATTGTGAGAGGCCAAGGATTATGTAAGTTAGTTGCTGATTCGGAGACAGGACAACAAGAAGAAAGTGATATGTCAAACCTAGGACAAAGCGATCAAAGTTTAGTCTGTTGCGCACAAAACCCTGTTAGTCCTTGGTATGACGATATAAGATTATGTCTTGAACATGGATCATCCCCCCGTCACCTGAACCCCACCAAAAGAAGAGCTTTGAGATTAAAGTCCGCCTCCTTTCATCTGGTTAATGGTATCCTGTTTCGTCAAAATTTTGACGACGTACTGATGTGTTGTCTCGAAAAAGATGAAGCAGAAAAAGTCTTGCTAGAGTTGCATGTAGGAGAAGCTGGTGGTCATTTTGGTGGTGACACCACTACTCATAAATTTCTAAGAGCCGGTTATTACTGGCCCACGCTTCTTAGAGACGCCCATGCCTTGTGTTGAAAATGTATCATCTATCAGAAAGCATCAGGGCAGTTACAAAAACCATCCTTTCCTCTGCAACCCGTTTCGGTAGATTCTCCTTTTCAGCAGTGGGGCCTTGATATCATAGGTCCAATCAACCCTCCATCCTCGCAATAGCACAAGTTTATTGTGACAGCCACAGATTACTTTACACGATGGTCTAAAGCTGCTGCGTTAAGAACTGTCAACACCAGTTAGGTAATCACCTTTCTAAATTCGAATATTATCACTCGTTTCGGTATCCTTGACTGTTTAGTATTCGATAATGCTTCTTACTTTTCCTCTCTTGAGATGAGTGAGTTTTCTTTGGAAAAAGGGATTAAGATGAAGTATTCTGCTAGCTATTACCCCCAGGGCAACGGATTAGCAAAATCAACAAACAAGAACTTAATTAAAATCATCAAGAGAACGGTGGTTGAAAATCACAAGAATTGGCACAATGCGCTGTTGAACGCGCTGTGGGCTGATAGGGTAACACCAAAAGCCGCTATAAGTAACTCCCCTTTTTTTCTCATTTATGGCAGAGATGCAATTATGCCACCTCACATCCTTCTTCCTTCGCTTCAGTTGTCACAGAAAGTTCAAGAAGAATATTGTCCCCCTCTAGAAAACCAAATTAATGCTTTGATGAAGCTAGAAGAGGTAAGAGCCCAAGCCAAACGTAACTTAGATCAACATCAACAATTGGTTAAAATCTGGTTCGATTCTAATTCTTCTTCTGATAGGAATTTTGAAGTAGGTGATCTCGTCTTGAAGTGGGACAAACCACACGAGGGAAAGGGAGAGCACACAAAATTTCAAAACTTATGGCTTGGACCGTTTTTAATTGTTGAAAAGTTGGGTCCCAGTTCTTTTTGATTGCAGAATCTTGAAGGACAGCTTGACACCTACCCGGTGAATGGCCAAGGCTTGAAGAGATACTTTGCTTGATAACTACCCTTGTATATTATGTAAATATTTTATTTTTGTTTGCGTTTTCATTTGTTTTCTATTTTTTATTTTGATTTGAATTTATCAGTTTGTGTCTTTGGAAATACACATACCTGTACACTGAGCTATTCAGAAAAAGATAAAAGAAATTTTCTTCGCTGAAATAACTTCTGAAAAATTTGTACAAACATCAAATAGTATATTGCTGAAGTTTACATCTATGTTGGAAAAGTCTGTTGTTTAAAAGAAGATGGCTAATTTTGATCTCTGAGTAAAGTTCATCATAATCATCCCTTATCTTTTTACGTTGTCCCTATTCCGTAAAGGAATGAATCAGAGGATGTCTCCCTGCTTTAGGAAGTTGTTTTTGTAAATAAAACATCTCTGGATCTAAATAAAGGACAGTTCTAAAAAATTATGATGAGGTCTAAAAAATATATATGTTAAAATATCATGATTTTCAGCATCACCCTTCTCAAATATATATCTATGAAAAGAAAAAACAAAATAAATTATTAAGAAGAGATGTGGGAAGTGCTTGCAAACTCGCTAGGATACTGAACAGGTCTACTGGCAGTGGGTAAATGCATGCATGGAGCCAAGATAACTTCGTCGGGGTACTGAACAGGCCCGTTGGCAGCAAAGCAATGTCGAGTATATGAAAATTTGCAAAAAAGAAACCTCTTTAATGTCCTTTATTCTGATCCAAAACTTCTTGGCAGGATATAGATGTCAGAGTGGGTTAACTGGAAACCCTGTCGAGGCTATGGACGCATGCTCGCAGCAGTGGCTATGCCAACAATATTGAAGATTTTATCTTTAATATCATGACTTGTTGATCTTAAGATTGTTATCAGTTTTCATCTTTTGAAACACTGCTGTAATAGTTGGTTAATGATGATGTTTATACGATTTTGTGGTTGTTATTTTTGAGTTGAAATTATCTTTGTTGTCCTAATATGAATTTATTTCTTTTGGCAGAGATAACTTCTTCTACCAGTGTGTCGCCATTGTTGGCAGCCAATTCACTTTTTTCTATTGTCTTATAAGATGCCTACACCAATGATTTGCAAACCTCAATTTTCGTCGCAATTTTCAAATGAACGACACTTTTATTCTTTGTGCCTTTTTACACACTTATTTTCGTTTTGTTTTCACGACTGTAAGCGTGAAAACATTGGTATTTCGAAGTCACATTGAAATCATTATTTGAACTGTCATGATATTTCTTGTCAATATGATGATTGTGCTTACATTTCACCTATCTCTATGAAGTTTGGAAAAGCCCTTTTGATCTATACTCATCGAACATTCTTGAGTTGATTTTGTCACTCGATTTCATTAAGTTTGTAATGCATTGGTATTTGGATTTGCATTTTATTTGACCTACTTGACCATTGGGTTCATGAAAATACATAGGGGTTATGATTAAATCTTTCATATATATCTTTTAATAAAACACCTATGTTCATGTTTTTAAAACTATTGCCATTTTTTATTATATGAAGACCCATCGGCACAATGGTTAAACTATTGATATCAGTTGATACATTGGCGCGTGGTTAAATATTTGATTTTGGTTTCAAATTGAATAATTGATGGTTTAAAACTTTGGCACAACCATTACGCGCGTTGGTTTATACACTTACCATGTGTTTCATTGGTCGACCAAGTGATATGACTGTTGAACTATGCTCTAATGGGTTGAACAGCTATGAAAACCGGTGGTTGTACTTTGGAAATAACTATTTTTCATGGCATAGATAAGCTCCACCACCTTTGCACGATAGCATTTATGCCTATCCCTTATCCCCGTTCATTTCTGTTAGCTCGGGTAACCCTGCTCCTGTGTGTGTTATGATCCAAACCCTCGGATTACCATGTGCTCGGCTCCATGGCACCAGTCGTGCGAATCGATCCAAATAGCAACCAAGCCTTGTTAATGTTTGACAATGCCCGAAAGGATTTGGAGGACAACGGGTGGCTCACCTTCGTGCAGGGATTTGAGGATTTTAATCTCTGTGTTGCACAACAATTCGCTTTGACTTTCGATGGCGGTAGAGCCAAGGTGGGCGAAATACAATTGGAAATCGATGAGAAGTTTATCAGTTCTACTACAGGGTTACCATCCTCGGGACAACGTTGGTTTAAGAATTCTAAGGTCAAGGAAGTACCATGGACGCTAATGTTTGTCTCGCAAAAAGTCACCTCTTGTGACAGAGGTATGCCCATCTCTGCACTTAAAACACGATGGCATGATACTTTGATGGTAGTCAAATAGTTCGTGACCTGTGAAGGTCGATACAGACTCGTTTTTCTCTACCACCTGCGTTTGCTAATTAATTTTATGGGATACCCATTGAATATGCCTTTTTAATTTCAGCGCAGCCTATATAAAATGTCGAAAAAGTTTAAAAAGGAGAAGGATGACAGTAGCCTGTTCCACTATGGACTTATTAAACTGATCATTGTTTATCACTTGAGTTTACACGGTGATAGTTGGAGGGCTTTCATCACCCGAAATGGTTTCCATGATTCAAACCCTATCCAGGTTGAAAAACCTATGGTGAGTGAAGCCAAGGCTGAGCCGCCTTTTCCCTTCCATATCCTACTACCTCCTCCTAAAGCCTTGGTCGACCCTAAGGTTGACTTACCCGAGACCTGTGAGAAAAAAGACTAAGGAAAACCCTACTGCTAATGCCAAGGGTAAAAAGAACACCGGACTTATTTCAAGGATGGCTAGGAAAAAACCTAAACCCTCTGTTGATTCAAATCCTATTGTCCTTAGCGAGGATTCACACTCTGACGTAGAACATTTCTTAGCCAGCGAGTACCCTTACTCGCAGGGTTTATGCCCCAAACCACCTTATGATTTCATGAAAAATCTTCCCCCCTGCCTAAGAAACGATCCCAGCTACCCTGGTATTAAATTGCCTAACGAAACCCTTATCCATATGCCCAAACCCTTGCCTGCTCTTTCAAAACCCACGTAGTCGTCCTGTGACCAGTGTGATTTATGGCTGGAACGATACTACATTGATGTTCCCCTCCTCCAATCGAAAATTTAATCGTTGGAAAGTCAAGTGGCAGTATTGACCAGCCAAAGAGACCAACCCCAAGCAACTGATAAGAAGCAGAAGACACCCGGCTCCATCGTTTTCAAGAATGTTGAATCAGCCACAGCCGTTGTCAACTCAAAATTTTCATGATTAAACTGTCTGCTCGTCATACAGGTATGGTTTCGAAATTGTTCTAGTTGTGTGAATGATCAAGGTTAATATAATGATTTGAATTTGGTCTTCTAATAACTCTGTTTATATTTCAAAAAGGCTCTCTCATTCGGTGTTCATCCTGTACATTATTTCTGTTTTCTAAAAATAAACGAAATTTCGATTTGGATATACGATTTTCTTATTCCCAGTTTAGCTATTGATAGAATTTATCGGATTTGATTGATTCTCGTTTAGATTTGATTTGTTTGTTTATCTAATAGAGATAACAAAACTTATGGTTTTCTTTCAATTCAATTCGTTTTGTATCTCCTCCGAACAGGAAGTTTTTCATGCTCAATTTAGAATACGATCATGTTTGGACTGTGATTTCGTTATGGTTCATATGTTGTGATTGGAAAACAATTTCAATGAGTTTGGTTGTTACGATATGTTGTGTCATATGATTTTCCAAATCAAGAATACCACTCTGTTCAATTTAATTTGGAAAGAACTACTCTGTTTTTATAAAAACAATGCTCTCATTTAAGCCTGTGCAAATGCGCTCGAATCATGGAATGAATTTGATTCATGACAATTATGCTAAACCCCAGCCGATTGATTCACTTGATTGGATTGTTGTTAGTTCGATCATTTTCATGAGTCAGATTCATGTCGTAAATGAATTCTCTATTTGATTTTGATTTGTAAAATGAGTTGGTCAATTCCATATCGACGATTGGTATATATGTTAAATCTGGTTATAATTCGTTTGAAAGAAATGATTTTGATCTAGGTAAGTCGATCTTGTCTGCCCATTTGGCTAAAACAAACAATCAGATAATGCTTATGAACTCTGTTACCAACTGATTGATCCTGTTATGATTTCATTTGAATGGATTTGTGCACCAGTTTTGAGTTAGTTTGTTCATGGTATAAAGTGGTTGCTATGTCGTTACAACTATAACGATTGGAAACTGATTTTTTTTCGATTCGATCGTATCTTCTGTTTAACCATTACCTACGATTTGTTTGATTATATCGGTTTCAATTGGATATCAACCGATTTCATAACTGTTGATTATTATTTTTTTCACTCAATTTTGTGGTAACAAAAGAAACAGAGTAGACCTATCTCTGTATTCGGTTGAATGATTTTGATCCTGTTTGATTTCGAATGGTATAACAAATTCAAATTGAATGATTCGTTTTCAAATAGCTATTGGATATCAATTAAATTGAATTATTTAAAAGATTTACAATTGATTTTAATGTTGATTATGTGTCTTATTTAGACCAGCTATAGAATCACAAGATTCTGTAGCTAGTCTATAGAATTTGACTTTTTACCATTTTATTAATAAAAGATCCTTCTAACTTGTCTATTTTTTATCCTTTTTAGGTAAATTCGAATTGCATGGGACATGTTGGATAGTCTAGAGTATATTTGTGTGTTTATTTTTATTGTAGTTTCCTAGTTTAGTTAAACTTGGGATATCTGCCCAGATTTATGTAAACAGTTTTGATAACTTCCACAGGGAGGTTTTACCCTGTGGAAAACTTATAAATACTTATTATTTTTGTAATAAGGATCATTCTCACTTGTGGGAGAACCAGGGTATGGATTTCTAATACAAACTGAGACATAAGTTGATGTTCTGCTACATCTTTCACTTTTCATAATATCAATCTTTTGTTTCATGTTTATGTTTATCAATTTGCATTTGATTAGTGACTACTTTAGCTATCACAGTCTTTTGCAGAATGATATGAATTAATTAATATGATCTATGTCTGATTTCTTTCAACATTTAAAAACACAGCAATTACTTGATTCAGTTAATGAATGACATATTTCTCTTCTTCATCAATTGAATTATTTTTGTATAAGTCTTTGCATACATGTTTATCTAATTGTGGAGATCTATAAATTATATGGTTGTTGTGATTTTTTATGTCTTGTTTGTCCTGTAATCAAACTTAAAGAGCATTGCAGCTATTGTTTACGAGAAGCTCCTGGATTATTCGGTGCGGGTTTCCTCCCTCCGATCAGCTAAGAAGATAATCATACACAGGGCAAATCTGGAGTGTTTCTCCAGGTTAGTTTGTGATTTATTTTCGTTAATTTCTTTTAGTATTTTAGTTAGATATATTTGTAGTTTAGATTAGTGATTTAGTTTAGTTAGTATTTCTATTTTATTTTTGTTCATAAAATTATAAAATCAAAAATATCTTTTACTGTCTTAGGGCAAAATATAAACGAGTTTTTCAGGTTTTATTTAAACCTGTGAATTGTGGATATTGTACATTTTGTGAATAAATTATATTTCAGTTAGTAGTTAGATAGTTAATTAGTTAGAATTAGTATAGTAGTAGTTAGTGGATTGTATATATAGGATAGTTAGATTAGTTTAGTTTGTTTAATAATTAGTTTTAGTTTAGTTTGTTTAATAGTTAGTTTTAGTTAGATTAGTTTAATAGTTTGTTTTATTTAGTTTTAGTTGGATTAGTTATTGAAGATTAGTTTTCTTTTTTTTGTTTTCTTAGGACCTTAGATCAGGTAACGGAGCCGCTAAACCCGTCAGGGTGGTTCATCCCAAACGGCTTGGGTTATTAGACAACCCCGGACCGGTTCCACTCTCTCGGTTGACGGATGGTCGATTTCGCCTGTCAACACCGAGTTGGATGAAGAAGGATCCATATGGTTGCATCCACAAGTTGTTTTGGACCAGCGTGAGCATTGTCTTCGTCAGTGCACCATAAAGGAAGTCTTATTCCAGTGGAAATATGTAGCTCCA